>CM040395.1:12209094-12336594 GCA_022702515.1 Ilyophis sp. 1 JC-2022
AGGCGCTGAAGCGCGCGCAGCTCACGCAGCTAAATACGGCATCCTGACAACTCCTAATAGCAAACACTAGAGGGCTGGGAGAAACCCCACGTGCGCTTTCCGGCACGGCCGCACTCGATTCGATTACCTTACGTCATTCTCTGCGATCGCCCCGTAAAAATAATAATACGATTTCAGTGATAATGCAACAGAACGTGACGAAAAAATTCAGCCACACTGGGAGGCGCGTGAGCTGCCGCAAACACATTGCTGCAGCTAAAAATGCGCATCCTATCCCGTGGGGAAAATCCTGTGACTCTCAACAGCGAAAACCACGAGGTCTGAACAGTTTGTGTTTCTTTTCCATTTTATGGAGCGCCACTTCTCAAAGGCCTAGTTGTGATTGAGGGAGGGAGATCTGCATTGTTGTGAGAGATAAACAAAATGGCTTGAAGATGGATCTGTGGTTCTGCTTGATATTAGTCTACCATAGACTGACTGTTAGTAAATTAACCCCATTTCATATCTGCGGCGATGCAAACGAAGCATTATACACATACCACATTCAGACCTTACGAGGCTGATTTGTAATTTACATCACAGCACATTACTGGCACTTAGCAGACATTCTTAAGTGGCTTTTTACAATGCAAACAGTGTAAAGATCACAAATGGAAGTGCATAATCTACTCAATGGGGAAAGAGTATTCCCAAGAGAGAAAGCAAATGCATGAAGACTCAATTAACAACTTATCAGCATTGAATAAAAGATGCTGATGTCCAGCCAAACACTTTCCCAGGAGTTTACGGTTTTCAGACAGAAAGGAGCACCAGAATGGTGTATCCAGGGCTGAGATTCCTGTTCCTCTATAGAGTCTAAAGATCTGTATAAAAGCCTGACTTTACTGCACCTGTTAACGCACATGATGAATTAGCCACAATGTCGACCAGAGAAGGAGGCTTTAGGTTGGCCTCATGTCACTCGAGACTGTCTATACTGTATTAGATCAGGATCAGGTCCTGGTCCAGGTCCACACCACACCAGCACACACACACACACACCAGCATACACACACACATGCACATACACACACACATGCACACACGCACACACACACCAGCATACACACACACACACGCACACACATATGCACACACACACACACATGTCCGTATGGTTGCTCACACACAGTCTTAATAAAGCCCAGGGCAATGAGCTCACTACCAAGATTAAGTGATTAGGGGCTCTCTAAATTCTGTCCTTGGTCAAATCTTCTGGCAACAGTGCGATACATGGGAACCATTGTAATACGGTCACTATTGTGCACAAGGAGTGAATGTCCCTGTGCACCACTGTTCACTACAATACCATAAAAAATGGTTCCCTAACAAATGTGGGCAAAGTGATAAATGACAAAGCTTTTACATTGTCTCAGTTGTTTAAATATGTATATGCTTTCTGTAGATTTATCACTTTTTATATGTACTTCTATTGTTTGGTACTGCATGGGAAGTACCATAAATTGCAATGTCAGTCACTGAACTAAGAACATTATTTATAATCACGTGTAGGCCCAAAACCTTTGTCTGTTGTCTACAGCTGCTATAAACAGCTAGCTGGAATGGATTTAGCAAACACCAAAGAAAGATAAATAAATATTGATTTTGGGAAGCACCATAATCTGTTTATATGATCAGCAATGTCACTTGATAACATGGGAAATTGTGCAGTAAATCCTCAAATGCAATTCAAGTGAGAGTTCAAGTGAAAGATAACTCTGGTGGCAGTAGATGGGTTGATGTGATTCTATTCAAATCTGACTCTTTTATTGTACTTTACTTCTCTAATAAAGTGTATAACTGTCAATCATGAATGTATCGACTTGAAAAAGCTGAATGTGTTTCTACATGGAAGGGTTAACGTATGGTAAATGCATGATTAATGCATAAAGGGTTGGTGTAACTCAATGGTCCCCAACCCTGTTCCTGGAGATCTACTGTCCTGTAGGTTTTCACGTCAACCCTAATTTGGCACACCTGATTCTACTAATTAGCAGCTCAATGAGATCTCTAGGTGTTGAATTATGTGTATTTTGTACGGGTTGGGAGTGGAAATCTACAGGACGGTAGATCTCCAGGAACAAGGTTGGGGACAACATTGGAAAATGTCTGATTTATCCTGAACTCTGCTTTTCTGTCTTACTTCTTCAGGTCACTGAGTCTTTGAAGCGGCTTGTTGTAAAGATGCTACACATTTGGATTTCAAATGGTTACCCTGGTAATTGAATCTCACTACACTCACTGTTCCTATAGGTGTTATATTTTGCTGTTGTGTGTTTGTTTTTACATTTTCGTTTGATGTAGTGTACGGCTGCTATCTTGGCCAGGTTTTCCTTCAAAGGGGATTGTTATCTCAAGGAACTTTCTGGTTAACTGAAGGTTAAACAAATAAAAAAAAGTGGAAGCACATTGTGGGTTGATTGAACAGAGCCTTGAGATTGCCTCTGGGTGAAAACAGGATCTCCACCCACAAGCACACACATTTAATTCTGCCTTCTGGGGATTGGGGTAGAAAACTTAGCTTCCTCCGTTTTGAAATAATTGACACTCCAAGGATAAAAACGAAGTAGCCGTGCAAATTAGGTTTTTCCCTACATTGCACGCGGGCGTCTCTGTTGATGTGGGCGCAGACGTTCAAGCGACCGTTGGAAGTCGGCACAGTGAGGCGGGTAGACATTTGCTCATGGGGGGTAAATTCGGACCTCTAGTGAGGCGAGGGGATTTCAGCTCGCGGGAGGTGAAGCGTTTAAGTGCACTTGCAATGATCTGTACTAACACCTCACTTGTTAAATAAATAAATAAATAAATAGATCACAGGTTTTAGATGTATAGTCAAAGTCCACACCTTGTTTCATATGATATTTAGCACTGCGTGTAACTTTTTTTCCAAAAAAGATTATGCATCTGATTAAATTATTGTCTGCATATAATACAAATTTTGTTTATCTCAATTTAGTGTACGACTATCCAATTTAGCAGAAAGCATAAGGATAGGAGTTTAGATTAATTAAATTAAACAACAGAAAGGCAACAGCAGCGACAACAACAACAATAATAATAATAATAACTTTGAAGGATTTTTCTTCTTAGATGGCTAAAGCAGATAAGAATGCTCTGGAAAACTTTGATGAGACTATATATACTGGGGGTGCAAACCCACATCTGCCGCTCCAAGGATTTCCTTTGCGCTGTCTGTTTTTAAGTGCTGAACTGAAAACTCGTTAGTGTTACATTATCATTTCTATCCACAATTTGGGAAAGAAAAACACACGAGAGGTAGAAAAGCTTAACGAGAAACGCAAAGCTCGCAAGTACGCGAGGAAACAGAGCTGGAAGTCCCAACACATATCGTGGCATTTACAAACGGACACTTACTGTTCTCCATAGCCTCTGTCGCTTGACGCTGACTGATGTGGCCGCGACGATTATATGGGACACGGCAACCATAATTCCAAAGAGTACGGCTAACAGAGTCCGTACTGGCAGAAGGGAGTAGGCGATAAATGTGACCAACATGAGCTGCCACATCCCTTGCTCCGGGGACACCGGAGGCTCCGTGCCGAACGCCACCAGAGAGAACGGACAGCAGAGGAACGAGAACGTGAAGCCGAAAAGCAGAGTCAGGTTAACGATCTGCTGGAGTTGTGTCACTTGTAGGTACTTTACATTTGTGACGATGAAAAGAGAGACGAATATGATGCAGTGTACCGGATGGGATCCTTTGGAGATGGTGAGGCTAGGACCGGACATTAGCTCCACTCCAGCCAAAGTTGATGCCATGATGATCAGGACCGCCAAAGCCTTGAGTGTCGAGGTCTGCTCCAGTTTCAGGTTGTAATTTTGGAAGAGCGATTCCAGCTCTTTGCAGTCAAACTCGTCCTCGCAGGCGATAACGTTGAAAGGAATTCCAGGTGGACAGTGACCTTTCTTCCTCCGGGTTTTGACTTTCTGAAACGGAATTTCCTCCATGTCAGGGCCATTCATAAATCGAAATTAAGTCGCTTCTCCGTCCCAGAGGTTTTGTCGTCTCATGAAAGCCACGGGAGCAGGTTACAGCAAGGCGTCCTGGAAATTACCGGCTGGAGGAATGACCGTTATTCCATGGAGGCGAAAATAATGTTTCTCTGCTCGTGCCATCCACAGGTTGATATCCGTTGTTTATGATGAAATGCATCCAAGCAATCACGTAAGATTCCGTTTTCTCCCCAAGAAAACTGTAATAAGGAGAACGTCCACTGTGCCTTGGTTCAGTTAGTTTCACAAGTAGGTTAGTATACTGTAGCAGTGAGCAGACAGGGATCTTATTCGATATTCAGCAGCATTTCGCCGGGCTCAGATTGGATCACGCCTGCGCAATATGAGCTTGAGACACAAGGCACGTCTCGGTAGCTGAAAAGATTGACAAGACAACACAAAGATTTGACAAGAGCCACCTATGGGTATTATCTCGACACAGTAAAGTCATAAATATAGCGCTATGATTTAGCTTTTGTATTGTAATGAAGGAGTGACACAAGTTATTTTCCCATATGATCAAGGTAAAAACAAGTTATAGCCTACAACATGTATCATATAGGCTCTATTTCAATTGTTAAAATAGTGAAATGCTTACTGATATCACCGTGCAGAAAACTTTGCAGACTTGCGCACAATTGTGCCAGCACAAACACTTTAAAGACTAAAGTAGAGAGAGAGAGATAGATAGATATCCTCACGCGTGCACGATATTGTAATGATCAAATGACAAAACGAGACATTATTGGTTAGACTAAATGATTCGTGAATAAAATGTATTAATCGTGTATCTTCTACAAAAGAAAGGGAACTGTATTTAATTTGGTGGTGAGGTCTTACGCGTCAACAGGTTCGCCGTCCAATATTCGCATATCCTAGTGCAGAATTTCCTTAAGTCTATTTAATATGGCATTTAGCTCACAGCTTAATTGCTTCTATAAATAATCGAGGTGTTCCTCCAGCTTAGCTGAGCTATGAAGTTCACTCATCCAGTGTTTGATATGAATAACCAGATATGAATACATCTAGCATGTTATGTGAACTACTAGGCTATATATCGGAAATCATTTAAAAAGCATTACACACAGTTGTAAATCGACAAGTCGCAAATCTTAAGATCAGTTTGCATATTATTATTATTATTATTATAATTGGTAGTTGTAGTAGCATTAGTATTAGTATAATTAACAACAGCAACAATAATAATAATAATAATAATAAAACGGATAACCTCTACATGTATTCACTTCAGTGTGGATCATTGTTAATAAGATTTTGAAAATGAGAACAAGATCCTATTGAAAAAAAGGTAAATAAATAAATAATACATGTGAGACTCAAGTGTATTTGTGACTGAACACACATATTCAGCAAAGCTGATTTGAAATAGGCCGTCGTACTCAGTTAAAGATCTCGTCGCTATTGTGCGTGCGGCAAGAATGAAACCCGCAAAACCGGTGTAGTATATAAGAACTTGCTTACCAAGATAAAGAAACAGCAGGTTGTCGTGCACAAGAAACAGGCAGGCTTTTTCTTAACTGGAGAGAGCGCGAAGGTTTACGAGACATTAATGTAGTGCATTCGTATGCGGTGCGGCCCTCTAACCTGCGAGGAGGCAAAGGTCTGGTTCTCCCGTTCAAAAATCGAATAACAATTTCCGTAAAAAAAATTAATGATGCGAGAAGCTTGTGAAACGCGTCTCGAGATTACTTTTTTATTAACAAGGCAATTTAATTACGCACATGCCACGTGCTTGAGCGCGAGAGATGAAGCACCCTTGGTGGAAGGTGGAGTTCAGATCGTGTATTATTGTGAGGTTCTGCTAACTTAACATACCCACGTCCAATAAGAGTACCCAGCCGTTTGTTTTCTAGGAGGCAGGAAATGAGAGTAAGAGAGAGAAAGAGTATGTCTGTCAGTGGCTATAAGGTGTGCCAAATGAATGCATATTGCCTACAAATTAGCAGTTCAAGCTCTTCTACTTGTAGTTCAAGTGCAGCGGGGCATTGGTCATCCATTTGGGCCTTCAAGTTACCTACTGGCTTATCTTGGGTTACCCTTATGATGCACTGACATTACACCAAGAACACCATGACATAACATGCTTAGCAGTGAAAGACATGGAAGGTATGTTGCATGGAATTATTGACTCTAAAGAGCCCACCAGCTTTTCCCCACGAACACAAGACATAACTATGCAACTAGCGATGCAGTGTCTAGACAGAAGAACAAAAGCATACATTCATAACCTGTGGTGTAGAGTTGTAACAGGGCTTTTCACCAGAAGTACCATTAATCAGTAACAGGCACGTTTTTAGAGGCAATTTGAGATAAAAGCTGCTGATTTGACTGCTGTTTCTGAAAAATTGTTTTTTTAATGAATTTATTTGTATGCGGCTGCATATTCATTGTATTGGTGTATAAAAAAGTGCCCACCAGAATTGTTGGCAACCCTGGAAAATATGAACAAAAAAGGCTGTAGAAAAATGGCCTTGTCAGCGTGACCTTAGACTCAAAATTTGAAAGATATCTAATATTTAATTTAGATACAATTAGTCATAGAAAAAAATAAAATTCATAAAACAAATAAATATTTTTTTTCTCAAAAACCAAGTCACAATTATTGGCAATGCTATAAATAGCTACAAAGCAAACCTAACTGAAGTGTTTCCAATTTTACTTTTGTAAAGTGCACCAAGTCATTAGGAACTATTATATAGTAATTATCAACTTCCTGTTTCACTGGGATATAAATATGTAGCGACAGAAGGACCAAAATCTCTTAGTCATCCATCAACATGGGGAAGATCAGAGAACACACACAAATTAAATGAGACAAAAAGTTGTTGACCTTCATAAATCAGGAAATGGCTATAGAAAAATACCTATTTCCATGATTAGGGCAGCAATAAAGAAGCTTAAAGCAACTGGAGCTGTGATGAGCCTGCCTGGAAGAGGACGTAAGTGTAGTCTGTCTCCGCACACAGTGAGGAGGATGGTTCGAGAGGAACACTTTTTTCCAATCGCAGTTGGAGAATTTTAGAAGATGGTTGCATCCTGAGGTCACCAAGTCTTCAAAAGTGCAATTAGACACCACCTCTATGCCAATAAGCCATTTAGAAAGCTTGCCTGTAGAAAGCCTCTGCTGTCCTCATCATGCCACAAATTTAAGCACCTGGAGTTTGCTAAATGATACCAGAATTTAGATTGGAACCAGGTGCTATGGTCAGACGAGAGGAAAATTGAGCTTTTTGGCAATTAATACCAAAGGTGAGTTTGGAATAATAAGAGGCATACTTGTCCCCAGTGTGAAGTATGGTGGCAGATCCGTGATGTTGTGAGGCTGTTTTTCTTACAAACGACCTGGGAATCATGGACTCCACCAAATACCGCCAGATTTTAGACCAAAATCTGGCTGCCTCTGCCTGAAGGCTAAAAGTGGGTCGTGGTTGGATGACCTGAATCCCATTGAAAACCTGTCAGAGAAGGATGAACCGAAGTTGGGTGAACTGAAGAGGAGAGTCAAAGCAAGGATGAATAACTCTGAAGCATCTGGTGAGATTCTGTATGGAGGAATGGTCACAAATCCCTTGCAAACATTACACTGCTGTTATCTTGGCAAAGGGAGGGTGCACAAAGTACTAAATACAGGGGTGCCAATAATTGTGACGCGCATCTTCAAAATAAAAATGCATTAAAACCTCCAAAATTTTGCATTAAAGATTTGTTTTTCCTCTGATCAGTGGTATGACAATTAAACTGTATAATGTTCTAAGTTTTCTGAGCATAGAAGACATTTGATAAGCAATAAACTGAATTTAATTCTCTCTCTCCCTAGTTGAGTGCATTACCTGTACATATACTTTTTTTTTTACACACATACTCAATTCAATAATACAGGCATCTTTCATTCTGTTTTTCTTTTTGGCAAAAAACACTTATTTAAAAATATGCATGTACAATTTAACTATTTTTTCTAGGTCTACAGTGCCCAGCAGAATTATTGGTAACTTAGAGCAAAAAGAGAGAAAGAGAGAGAGAAAAAAAAAGAGAGAGAGAGAGAGAGAGAGTGAGCATTCTTGTGATTTATTCCATGGGTCAATCAATCAATTAAGCAATCATTAAACTAGTTCTTGTTTTTGTTTTTATTTGTGTCCCTGTTCCTGTGTGTGTGTGTGTGTGTGTGTGTGTGTGTGTGTATGTTCGTGCAAAGGACACTTACCACCAGAGCAAATATGGAGAGGCGGCTTTGGCTCCCTCTCTTCTTCAGAGAACCCCCCTCCCCCTCGACTGGGGCTTCTGGGAAAAGCACTCACAAACAGGGGGAACATATTTGATAGGCTCATAATGGTTTGGAGAATGGAGCAAGCCTCGAAGCAATCACAGGCCTGGAGTGGTAAAGCAAAACATGGGTATGAGTTAGAGGACCGAAAATAAAACTGCAACACACCACCGCTCAGGACCAATCAATCATTGTGTTTAGTAACCCATTACTATTACATATTAAAGGTCTCGCGCATAACCTCTCGGGGGTAAAATAGCATGGCTCGCAATAATTAAAAAATGCTTAACAAAATAAAAAAGATATAACAGAACCATACATTTGTATGCTCTGTTTATGTTTATGTTTTAATCTAAACTGTACAAGATAAATAGAATGTTATTATTATTATTACAATATCTATTTGTACAACACGTTATCTTACAAAAGCAGCGCAAAGTACTTTATACAAACATAGGCCTGCAGTATTTCAAAAAAATCCTTCTGGTATGAACTCAAAGTCTTGAGGACTGTGTCAAAATATATTTGACAAAAACAGCACTTGCCAGTGGCACAGGGGATTGCGGTAAAAAAAAATACAGATGCTTCGCGAGAGCGACACAGATTTGTGGCTTTATTCCGTGACATTACATCTGAGGCCTTCACCGGTTCGACCGAAGAACGAAAAGAAAGACGAAAAAAACTGGTTTTAGTGGGTTTTTTCCCCCCATTCCTTCTATCCCCTGTGACAAGAGGTACCAAATCCTCCTCACCGACAGAGCTGCAGGAAACCAGCCTCCGTCTATACGGGTCTTCTCGGCTCTGCCCAGCCCCGGGAGGGTGCCACGGTTTGCTCTCTCTTTTATTTTTGCGAAACGTCGGTTTATTAGCGCGTGAACTTTGCCGCGAATAGCCCCCGTGACATCGCCCCTGCTCCAGAACACAGCTGCCTCCAAGCAATGAGACGGGCCACGTTTCTATGACAACTGAGGCCAGTATCCCAACAGCCACAGCTGATGCGCCACCAAGAGCTGTTTTTTTTAAAGACAGGAGTTATTTTGTCGGTAGTTACGTGACCTACCTCTAAAAAGAACATTCCTTTCTCCGTGCTCCACATATATGTCAATGAATACAGAACATTTTTTTTCCAATGAGCTCTTTGATTATGTGATTAGGTTGTCATAAATAGTGAGTATTATGGACTGTACTTCTATCGGTTTTACATACATTTTTTGTGTATGTTTACAGTTTTGCAGTATTATCTGTCCATTTGGGAAATACTATATATTATCATAAAGCCTCCTTTGAGCTTCTATTTTTCTTGTTTTTTCCTGTTGAATTGCATGGTGTTTTTTATATTGTTACAAAATGTGTTTTAAAAACCAAACTAATAAAACTAGGCTAGACTATGAAACATACCAGAATTGGAACTCAACAAGTACATCCAATAATACATTCAGTGTTAAGTTAACTCTGAATACATTTGTTCCCGATTGGACTCATATAAACTGTTAGAGTTGAATTAGAGCTGGACATTTTACTGCTATAGAATAGATAGAATTGTTATTCATCAGTCACACAATCATTCATAATTTTTTCAGTTAGAGTGCTTTTAACATCAGTGCAAAAAAAAAAAAAAAAAAATAAAAAAAAAAAAAAAAAAAAAAACAAAACAACAAACACACAAACAGGGACTAGACGGGGGCAGGGGGGGGGGGGCAAAGCAGGTAAAACAAAATAAAAATAAATAAAAATAAATACTGTAAAAAAAAAAAAAAAAAAAATATTGCACGTTGATTATAATAAGTATTGCACAAGTTAATGTATTGCACTAACGGAGATTAACGGCTGGCTGCTGTGATTGTTTTAGAGTCCGGACGCCCCCATGGAAAAAAGTTTTTTTTTTTTCTGTTTGTGCGCTTCTCTTTCCCTCCCTGTCCTCCCCCCCGGGGGCAGCAGGCTGAGCAGGTGATGACCAGAGCTATATTGTCATTGCACAGTTCCTCATTAACGAAATTTAGAGTGCTGACAGTGTGCACAGCATTAAAATCAGAAAATAAATAAAAAAAAAAATTTAAAAAAAAAAAACAAACAATTAAGAACAGATAGAGACACGACGACCGCGGGGGGGGGGGGGGCAAAAAAGCAGAGCAAATAATATAAATAAAAAATAAAAAATACTGTAAAAAAAAAAAAAAAAAAAAAAAAAACGTTGATAATAATAATGTATTGCACAAGTTAATGTATTACTATATTGCAATTAACGGGCTGCTGCTGTGATTGTTTAGAGTCCGGACGGCGCCCATGAAGAAGCTGTTTTTTTTTTCTGTTTGTGTGCGCTCTTTGCTGCTCCCTGTACCTCCCCCCGAGGCAGCAGGCTGAGCAGGTGATGACCAGGGTGGAGAAGGGGCTCTGCAGGCACCAAGCACTGCCCAGTTTGGAGACGGGGTGCAGAATTTCGGCAGACTGCGCTGTGACCCACATTACTTCACTGTCGCCCCAATATCCGTATGCGTCCCGTCCCAGGGCACGCGAGTGGAGCGCAGCCAAAACTGAAGAGGTGCAATAGGCTGCATGCGTCCCAGCTGAACATGCCTCCATAAATGGCCTCAGACAGACCAGGAGAGGTGCGTTGCACACATCCCAGGTGTCAATAAATGTTTATTAATGTACACCTACATCTGCCTGTACTGTACAACAGCTCAAGTTTAAAACTCTTTTGGCCTGATTTACTAAGAACTTTAGCATGTGCGAAACCTTTTAGCACACGCAAAACTAATAACACAACCAATGATTGGTGCAAAGCAAATACCATTAGCAACCATTGGTCATTGATTTTGCGTGTGATAAAGGTCGTAGTAAATCAAGCCCTATGTAACTAAAAAATAATGATCTATTTACCAAAGTTATTTATTTGGCCTTGTTGGTCAGCTGTCTAGTTTGACCTTGGAATGTAGGCTAAAGTACCTGGGTGGCATAAACTTTTTTAGTTGGATTGAACTGAAATTAATTGAGGAGAAAAACTGCATTTAAGTTAAAAAAAAAGAATAATTTTTGCCATTCGTTTGTCTCTGCAGTAGGCTGCGGATTACTGATGCACTGTTTAGGCCTCACTCTTCTCCTCTGATTGCATCAGGAACTGATTCTCACCCTCCTCCGCTTGTCTGCAGAGAACAAAGGCAGGCAGGGTGGGACCGACGCGCACTGAACCGAGACTCCAGCGCTCAGTTTGCCCACACGCCTCGCCTGCTAACTGAAGCTCTGCCATTGACCCTCTCAGCTCAACTGCCCGATTCCGGTCTCGCCTGAGAACACACCCGGGCAGACGCTCTCTCTCTCTTTCTCTCTCTCTCTCTCTTTCTCCTCCTCTGACTTTATTTCTCCCTCACACACACAGTAACTCTCAATCTCTCACACACATAGAGACACACACTGTCTCACAGTCTCACTCTCTTTCTCACACACACACACACATACACAGATTACACACACACAAACAGTCTCTCACTCTGTTTCTCACTCTCCGTGCATTTTTCTTTTTTCACAAGTACAAACACAAAATATATATTTCTTTCATTCCCCACCGTCTCTCTGAGGGTTTGGTCTATGATGTCACATCCTTCCACAGCACTCCGTCAGGTCACTCTCACATCACCGAAGTGCCAACACTGAGGTGTTCCAGAGAAAAGCCACTCTCAAAATCACCTCCAACGATTGGAGCCCCATCTACACAACATTGTGATTTGTCAAGAATATAGAACTGACCATCAGTTTACTATCAAAAGCATATCCCCAGAATTTGGATGGACTCAAATCACATCAGGTCAACAAGAGCAGATACTGCTCCCAGGTAGAGCAGGACATACAGTATTTAATCCTCTCTAATGAAGTAGAGAAGGGACCCCCCTCCCTTTTCACCGAATCCTCAGAGAACGCTTTTGATGTGGATGACACAGAGTTGTCCCTCCAAATGAACATCGCCGCGCTAATGTCACTTTTAATTGCGTAGCGGCCGTCAGACAGGCGGGAGGGCCAGCGCTAGTCTGGCCCCTTGTCCCGCTGTCCGTCTGTACCCCGAGCTCACACTCAGCGTTAAAGCCCGCTGTCCGTCTGTACCCCGAGCTCACACTCAGCGTTAAAGCCCGCTGTCTGTCTGTACCCCGAGCTCACACTCAGCGTTAAAGCCCGCTGTCCGTCTGTACCCCGAGCTCACACTCAGCGTTAAAGCCCGCTGTCCGTCTGTACCCCGAGCTCACACTCAGCGTTAGAGCCCGCTGTCTGTCTGTACCCCGAGCTCACACTCAGTGTTAAAGGCTACTGTCTGTCTGTACCCCGAGCTCACACTCAGCGTTAAAGGCTACTGTCTGTCTGTACCCCGAGCTCACACTCAGCGTTAAAGGCTACTGTCTGTCTGTACCCCGAGCTCACACTCAGCGTTAAAGGCTACTGTCTGTCTGTACCCCGAGCTCACACTCAGCGTTAAAGGCTACTGTCTGTCTGTACCCCGAGCTCACACTCAGCGTTAAAGGCACCTCCATCAGAATAACAGGAAGTCCTCCACACAGGGGGGCTGTCTCAGAGCCCTCACATAGGCACGGACATGCTGCTGTCTCTGCACACACACACACACATACGCTAAAACATGCACACACCACACACACGCTTATGCACAGGTACACACGCAGATATAAGTGTATGCACATAATAATATATACATAATAATCAAATACACATAATGCAGACACATACCCGGATATGTACTCACACAAACACATACTGTATGTGTGTGTTTGTGTGTATTGTGTGCATGTATGTGTACGTGTATATGCAAATGCATGTGTGTGTGTGTGTGTGTGTCTGTGTATGTGTGCGATGTGTGTGTGTGTGTGTGTTTGTGTGTGTGGTGTGCGTGCATGCGGTGTGTGTCTGTGTGAGTGTGTGTGTGTGAGTCTGTGTGTGTGTGTGTGTGTGGTGTGCGTGCATACGGTGTGTGTCTGTGTGAGTGTGTGTGTGTGTGTGTGTGTGTGTGTGAGTGTGAGTGTGTGTGTTTCTCTGGTACAGCAGTGAAGTGGAGTGCAGTAAACTGCAGGCATACTAAACGCATAGTATGAATAAGCAAAGGCCTTGTGGAGGGTACTACGCTCTTGCTACAGGAGAAGCAGGGCACAGCTATAACTACAGGTCAGAAAACCCTACACGCCTACTGGCCTCCTTCATTATCCACCATCAATTTATTTCATAGCATGTTAGCATTTCCTGCCTCGCCACTATCTACTGTTTATTTATTTTTGTATTCTATCACATGGCCTAACCTCCAGTGACCAGATCATTATACCTTTCAATATTTAAAAAAAAACTAAGAAAAACATGAAAATAAAAAAAATGTAAACAATTTTTTATTATTATGGAAAAATGTGTAGGCCATAGAGAACTATGGAACAAACCATTTGTGGCTGAATATAGAATTGACGGTGACTGATGGCATCCGTACCATTGTCCCACTTGCATTTTGAACCTTCTGTTGACGGAGAAACACAGCCGGGCGCATGTAGTACTTATCTGGGCCAGCATTACACCCACAGTGTGTTCTTCTTAAGCGATTCTCCACAAAAGCACAGATGTGTACGAAGATGGAAGGGTACAAGAAAGCCTTTCGATTTATGTCCAAACCAGGAGAAAAGCAGGGTAGAAACAGATTGTGCCAACTGTGGCTTAATGAAACGGAAAAGCCAAAGGAGCACGCTGGATACAGTAATCCGCCAGCAGCAGATGTTGGCATCAATTAAAGTTTGACAAAAAAAATTAAATGATTTGTTCCTCTCCTGATCGCCGTCGCTACATTGGAGAAATCCACTGAACTCCACGCCTGCCTGCAATATACAACACTTTGGTTTAGGTAGATCACCCGCCTTTAATTCTTGAAAACAATCATCGCTAATTCTCTCAGAATATACAATTGTTTCCTTCTCACGAGGGTCACCGTGTCCCTCTCCATTAGTAGAAAAGCAGTGCGGTTGTGGAATCGTGGGCTCTGCTTCTAAAATGCACAGGAAGTGACTTAGCAGCTTACCACCAGAAACTAGATATATTTCTTGA
The DNA here is from genome assembly GCA_022702515.1 of Ilyophis sp. 1 JC-2022. Lineage (NCBI taxonomy): Eukaryota > Metazoa > Chordata > Actinopteri > Anguilliformes > Synaphobranchidae > Ilyophis > Ilyophis sp. 1 JC-2022. The sequence goes on from CM040395.1 coordinate 12,223,505, forward strand.
AGTTTGCAAGGACAATAAGTAAAGCCTACACATAATAATTATTAACATGATTTTTTGGAAGCTCAAATTTGTACATAGTGTGCATTTAAAAATTAACTGTGACTAGTGTATGTAGGGTACATGGCATCATATTCTGACATTCTCTGCTTGTTTTTAATTTTCTGATCATTGCAAAAGGGTCTAGATTGTGATTTGACACACTGCTTGCTCTCAATACTAACAAAAACAAATATGTCTAGAGAGAGTAAATTCATATATTGCTTAATAAACCAACTGCATTAACGCATTTGATAAGCTTATGAAGGTGGCTATCTTTATAAGCTTATCAAATCCGTAACGACAGGCTCTTTAATACTGAGATTCACCCCATTAAGCACTATAACATTCATTTATTTAAGTGTATAATGTGCATGTTTATGCTGTGCAGTCGAGATATTATTTAGCTTTAATACTGCACTTATATAGTATTAAATGTATATAAATATGTATATATGGACGCATTAAGCACATACAGTATATTGTTAAAAAAACTTTTAAAAAAACTACAGTGCCCGCCACAATTATTGGCACCCCTGGTAAAGATGAGTAAAAAGGGTTATAAAACATTCACCTTTTGGTGAATTAGCTTAATCTCACACTGAAAAAATAGACAAATCCAACCTTTAATTGAAGTACATTTATTCTGAGAAAAAAAAAGTCCCTCATCAAAAAATAATTATTTTTAACAAAACCACGTGTGCCACAATTATTGGCACCCCTAGAAATTCTTATGAACAAAATGTAACTGAAGCATTTTTTTCCATTTATATTTTACTTTTTTAAGTTGATCAGAGTGTTTAGAAACTTTCAAGCAGTAATCCATGACTTTCTGTTTCACCGGGGTATAAATATGAGGTGACACAGAGGCCATATTCCCATATTCATACATCAACATGGGAAAAATAAGAGAACACACAAATCAAATGAGGGAAAAGTGTGTTGAGCTTCATAAGTTTATATGGCTATAAAAAAAAAAGCTACTCACCTGAAAATGACCATATCTACCATTAGGGCAATACTTAAAAAGTTCAAAGCAACTGGAACTGTTACAAACTTGCCTGGAAGAGGACCCAAGTTTATTTTGCTCTCACATAAAATGAGGAGGATGGTAAGAGAGGCAAACAAATCCCCAAGGATTACTGTTGGAGAATGATAGAGGAAAGTAGCATATTGGGATCATCAAGTCTCCAAAACTACCATGAGAGTCACTTCCATGCCATCAAATTATTTGGAAGGCAGGCCAGAAAAAAAGCCTTTCCTGTCATTTTACCAAAAACGTAAGTGCCTGGTAAATGCTACTGGAACTTTGACTGGAACCGTGTTCTATGGTCAGATGAAACGAAAATTGAGCTTTTCGGCAACCAACACTCAAGATGGGTTTGGCGTAAAAAGAAAGATGGCTATACCGAAAATAACCTGATCCCCACTGTTAAGTATGGTGGAGGTTCCGTGATGTTGCGAGACTGTTTTTCCTCCAAAGGCCCTGAGAACCTTGTTAGGGTACATGGCATCATGAACTCCATGAAATACCAAAAAATGTAAAATCTGAATCCGGCTGCCTTTTAGTTTAGGAAACTAAAACTGGGTCGTCGTTGGATCTTCCAGCAGGACAATGATCCAAAACATACGTCCAAAAATGATTAACACAAAAATGATTAACTGAACACAAAATCAAGCTTCTGCTATGGCCATCTCAGTCCCCTGACCTAAACCCCATTGAAAACCTGTGGGTTGAGCTGAAGAGGAGAGTACACAAGAGAAGACCTAGGACTGGATGATCTGGAGAGATTCTGTTAAAAGGAACGGTCTCAGATTCCTTGCTCTGTATTCTCCAACCTTATTAGATGTTACGGGAGAAGACTCAGTGTTGTTTTATTGGCAAAGGGAGGTTGTACAAAGTATTAAATGCAGGGGTGCCAATAATTGTGGCACACGTGGTTTTGTTAAAAATAATTATTTCTTGATGAGGAATCTTTTTTTCTTAGAAAAAATTGACTTCAGTTAAAGGTTGGATTTCTTTCATTTTTTCAGTGTGAGATTAGGATAATTCACCAAATGGTGAATTTTTTATAACCATTTTTACTCACTGTAAATGTCTGTAATTATATGCATATGTTAAAAAATGTATCACGGAGCAAACCAGAATTAAAAAAGAAATACATATATTGTATCCTTTGACATACAAAAATGCACAAGAGACATCCCAGATACTGTGGATGGCACATATTTATTTATTTATTTTAATATTCATTCTTGGCAGGTGTGAATAATTTTTACTACTATCGTTTTTTTTATTTTTTACAACTGGATGTACTGTTCAGCGCAGCATAGAAACGGACTGCCTGGGAAACAACACCATAGAACTTTAATCACAAACCCACCTCCTTTATCTCACATTGCCATCCTGGCTGTGTTGTCAACTGCCGCTCCCACCGCCAACGCCGCCCGGGTTTTCTCGCCATCACCGCCTCCCGCTGGACTGTCATCTAGCTGCTGCAAATTCCATTCACATGAACATTGGCTGATTGATCACGTTGGTCATTAAAACCTAGACCCTGAGCCGACCAGAGGAGGATGGGTCCCCCCTTGAGTTTGGATCCACCCAAGGTTTCTTCCTGTCTACCACCAGGGAGTTTTTCCTTGCCACTGTTGCCTTTGGCTTGCTCTTGTTAGGGTTTAGGCCAGGGTTTTCTGTGAAGCGTATTGTGACAATTGATTGTGAAATGCGCTATATAAATAAATATTGATTTTATTTTATTTGAACTAATCCTCTTATTATTCATAGCTGCTACTGGACTGTCAATAACACTTTCATTTTCCCTACATCTTTATGAATCATTCCTGAGCATGATGGCATGAGTTGTACCTTACGTCACCATGCTACCAGTTGTTCTATGTGAGCCATACTGTAATATCAGTGCTAGTTGTATCCTGTAGCTCTGTGTGGACTGTAGTATCAGTGCTAGATAGACCCTGTAGTTCAGTGTGGACTGTAGTATCAGTGCTAGATGTACCCTGTAGTTCTGTGTGGACTGTATGATCAGTGCTAGCTGTAACCGGTAGTTCTGCGTGAACTGTAGTATCGGTGCTAGATGGACCCTGTAGTTCTGTGTGGACTGTAGTATCCGTGATAGCTGTATTCTGTAGCTTTGTGTGGACTGTAAGATCAGTGATAGATTAACCATGTAATTCTATGTGGACTGTAGCATCAGTGCTAGCTGTATCCTGTAGTTCTATGTGGACTGTAGCATCAGTGCTAGCTGTATCCTGTAGTTCTGTGTGGACTGTAGCATCAGTGCTAGCTGTATCCTGTAGGTCTGTGTGATCGTTCAGGTGTACTGTGTACTCCTGGGTTTTTTGGTTATGTGGACTCAACTGTTAGCCATTTTTTTTTAAAGATGGGGGGGGTGGGGGTGTGAAGTTCTTGAAAACTCATAATGTCAGAATGACAAATGAATTGTTGTGGCAAGGGCATTACTGTAGTGAAGTTCAATTATCTCTTGCATTAGATTAATCTTCAGTTGCTCCGGATAAGAGTGCTAAATGGCAGCATGCTAATTTAAATCTAGATACGGACCAGCGACAATGAAGATAAACAGCGACGACTCAGCATCTGAACAGCGTGTCCGTGCCGCTCTCAAACTTGCAACCTGGTTACAGCGAGTATTAAATTATGAATCACAGTTCTCAGGCGCGATACACCATGCCTCTTTTCTCCCCCCGAGCTTGTCATTTTTCATCAAAAAACATAATTAGGTTGCACTGTCAGAGCAGCCCTCAGCTGACTGCTTTTGTCAATGGAAAGGCAACAGAAAGCATTGCCAATGTAAATGATTAAATCCTGTCATAATGGCCTGAGGTACCTTCGTGCTTCCCCCCTTATTTATTGCAACAGCACTATGCGCTCTTATTATATCTTGTCTTTGTAGATGAGTCACAGTACATAAAATCACAGGAACCCAAAAATGGCCCAAAAGAGACACTGTTCCCAGTCTTGTGTGATCTGATTCATTGATTATTTATCCGTGTTTAATGACGACTCACAATTAAAATTTAATGCGAGTGTATTTTTCTTTTGTTTACTTCACAACCACAATTCAAGTTCAAGTTCAAGGCTAACTTCCCAACATGTATTTGTGAAGAAAATAACAGATAGGCTTCGTATTTTAAAAGTGGGCCTTATCAGGGAAAGTTCAAAGGGTCAAAGCCTGAAATCACAGTAGTTACACAGTATATAATAGACAGTAGCCTATTTACTGGAAGAAGCAAATAGACCTAATGTTTCAACATCCCTCCATGTTCACCAGGTTGTCACTTGTGTTTATTTGCAGACATTAAGGATAGATGTTGACGAAACCCAGGCCATTGATTTTCTATGTTCCAGTACTGTTAGGTATTTGGCTTCAACTGGAATTTATAGAGTTGTCATTTGTACGTAATTAGACATTTAGATAGATCAAAGAGGAATAAATACATTTTTAATCGAAGCAAATCGTGTTACAGAATACAAGAGCAACTAGTGCCTGAATCAAACAAAGAATACAATGTCTATTGTGACAAACGGTGAATAACACCGCAAATAAAAACTTTATAAAAATAAAAAGAATAATTTCCATCATTAGATTAGAAAAGTGATTTTATGTGACACTAAATGTGCGAGGAGTATAGTGTCAGTATAGTTACAGTTCAGTCCTCCTGACAAACGTTTTACTCCTGGCAGAAACTAAGAGACATATGCGCGACAGTCCATGGTAAACCGCCAGCTTGTTCAGTGTAACAGTAGCCTATAGCTAACCATACCAAACTGTCATGGGGTTTGCTCTCCTTTCCCTTATATCCGCGGTCGTCCCTTTTTCTTGTTACTATTGGGCGTTCTATTGGATTTTCTGTCTTCCGTCCCATGATTTCACATTCTCTCGCCACTCATTCCTTGCACCTGTTCTCGTTACCTGTTAGGTAATTAAGTTCCTCACTTCCGCTTCCTGGTGCTTCTGTATTGTTTTGCCTTTACGATTCAGAGCCGGTACGGTACAGGTTGGCATTGTAGGAGACCACTTTGCTCCAAATAAACGTTTATTGGAGTAACGCGGGACTTTCCTTTGTGCATTTAGATTTCAGGATCTTAATCCTTCTATCTGCACTTTCTGTCCCTCGTTTGAGAACTTTTAGATATCCCTTAGCTGCGTTTGGTCGTCCGAATCACAGCTCCCCCCTGACACCAAAAATGCAAAATCTCTCATTTAAATAAGACTGTTTGCAGCTGGAGTCATTTACATAATGCCTCTTTGTTGATCACCCATAAAGAATCTTAGTAAATTCAAATGAAGAATTATTTACCCGTTTAAAGTCACATGATGTCAGAAATAGCGATGCTGTAAAAACTAATTCCACATTCACATCACAGAATCTAACAAACTAATGCTCTAATTGAATGTAATGATTCCTTTAGCAAGAGTTTAAATCTTGAAATGATTCAATTACAGACTGACAGTTGACAAATCGTTGCCGTCCTAACTGCTGAGTGTGGCCAACTGATCATTGAAACTAGACTGTGAAAAATAAATAGTTCAATGACAGAATAAAATGGAAATGAGCCAACACTGTATCACGTTGGAATAAATCAAAGCACAAAGTTAGAACTTATTCAACGACCATAATTGATCAAAATATCGGCTGCGACAAAGCCAGCACACACAGTTGGCCCCCAGGGCTGAGTTTTCAGATCACTGATCCTGATATAGATGCCATGCTGCATATCTTCAGTACATTCTAGACTATTTATACCTGTAGGAAAGTGTTAGAATTGATGCAATAATGTGAAACATCAGTGCTGGATATTTCTTTGTCAACATCTTAAAGTGTCACAGGAGAAGGAACAACGTGTTGCTCCAGCAACGCGAGATAGCCAGGCGGCACGTGAATTGCCAGCTGCGGCACAAGGAATTACTGCCCTCCATCAGTGCAGGAGTCCCAGGTCCGGGGTCCAGGGAGCACACTGAGCCGTTCACTGTGTTTTTATGGGGCCTAAACAGGCCGATTGGAAGATATATGTGGGTAATGAAGAACAGAGGACCACATCAGCGACTCATAAAGGAGCAGAGAGATCAATCATCTCGCCAGGGCCGAGGGTCAATGCGCTGATCACTCACTGGGAGGATAAGCAGATACACGCGCCCATGCATACAAACACACACACGCGCCCACGCATACGAACACACACACGCGCCCACGCATACAAACACGCACACATGCATACAAACGCGCACACGTACGCGCCCACGCATACAAACACAAACACACGCACACATGGATACAAACACACACACGTACACGCCCACGCATACAAACACACACACACACACAAGCGCCCACACAAACACAGCAGGTTGTTTTAAACCCACAGTCATATTTTCCTATTTTGCCAATTTCTTTGTTCATGCAACCACCTCTGCCAATTTGGGAGAGCGCAGTCCAGCAGTCAGGCTCACACACACCGAGTCAGAGGGGAACAGTTCGCACCGGTCAGGCTAGAGGCGCTATATTGACCAGATGGTCATTGGTGCGTGCTGCTGAAACCCCATCCCTAGCCTGGCGGATGCTACGTCGCTGCCGGACCGTAGCTAGGACCGGCTGGATTCGGACTGGACCAGGCTGTGGAACCCAACCCACGCACACTAGGAACGTTGTCTTAAGTGTAGTCACCCCGTATCCCAGAAAAGGATTTTAAGAAAGCAAAACAGCTCATCTGCCTGATGACTGACCATAGTGTTACCCAAGGAGGGAATGGAGTCCGGAGGACTACCTCCAGCGCATGGCCCCATGGCGATACCCCCCGCATCGCACACGCGCAGCTTGTCTGCTGCCTGCTGCGACAGAGGTACGCTCAACAGACTGCGCAGCTCGGCTGCAAACACATCGCAGCCGATGGAACATTCTGGAAGTGGCGTGACTGTCTGCTCTCTCCTGAGTTTATGGAAGCCATGGCAGCGGTGGGCCTATAAGTGCAGAACGAAAGCAGCGGTTTCAAACATCTTTATTTCATGATATCGACCGCTGGGATTGAGCGAATTAAACACTCACGCTTCATTCATGCATCATCTGTAACACATTCATACTCTAATTGCTCTCAATATGTTTCTCATAGATCAAATAAATGTTTAATAAAAAAAATAGTTTAAGGTGTATTATTCAATACCATATTATCATCCAATGGAATATTTATTGAAAACATCTTCTACTGGACTGATGTTTTTGCTAGGTTTGGTAGCAATAGAGTGAGAGGGACCATAGTCAAGATATACAGTATGTATGTTGGTTTTCAGTAAAATCTACATCAGTGCTTCTCAAACAGCTGAACTATCCACATAATGGTGTGGAAAATAAATACATTTGTAGAAAGTTGAATACGTATTGTTATGGTTTTTATCTTTATAAGCATTTCTATGAGAAAGCGTTTGTGTTATGATGTTTTTTTCCTCCAGTATAGCCCACATGACACATTCTGGTGTGCACCTGTAGCCTGTGTTGTCCAAAAAGGCTGAGAATCAGTTGAGCGGGTATCAGCCATGCAGAACAGAGTACTTCCCCTCTCCAGGAAAACTGTCTCCTCATTTTCATTCAAATGTATGTATGGCTCATGTGATGTATGGCTGTTCAGCCCCATCCCCAAAGCCACACCCCCTTTTACCACACACCCCTCCTCCAAACACAACAAACCACACCCCCTTTCACCACACACCCCTCCTTTAAACAGCACAAACCACACCCACTTTTACCACACACCCCTCTTCTAAACACAACAAACCACACCCCCTTTACCACACCCCTCCTCCAAGTACAACAAACCACACCCCTTTTAGACCACACCCCCTCCTCCAAATACAACAAACCACACCCCTTTTAGACCACACCCCCGCCTCGAAATACAACAAACCACACCCCCATTACCACACACCCCTCCTCTGAACAGCACAAACCACACCCTTCTTAGACCACTCCTCTAAAATAAACCACACCCTTATTTATGTTTCTCCCTCTATATAAAAGCCATACAGCTTACAGCAGGCCCATCTCGCTCTCAGTGTCTGCCCCTCCCCATACACCTGTCCAAACAGAGACCCCTCCCCAAACAGCGATGGAAGCGCCCAGCTCCCAGCCCCAGAAGTCCGATCTGGCTCCCTCAGCTCCAGTACAGACGCGGGCTCAGTCTCTGTGGCATTCGTCCTCTTTCAGAAACATGTTTTCTCTGTGTCTTTTCTGCTCGGCCACTACATGGTAACACAGGGATCCCTGCCAGTGTAGTCCACTGCTCGGGTTTAACACCTAGACAGTGTGGTGCTGACTAATATCCTCCAGTTTTGGGTGTAAAGCACTCTCTCACTCTAACTCTCTCCTTCTGTCTTTCTCATTCTCCCCCTGTCTTTCCCTCTCTCTTTCTCTCTGTCTTTCCCTCTCTCACTCCCCCCCTCTCTCTCTCTCGCTCTCCATTACAGGGCTGGTAGGACAGGTTTTGCTATGGTTATTTTTTGTTATGGGAGTGATCAGACTGTAAACCATGACACACTTAAGAGCTTTGGTTGCGCTAAAAATAGGGAGAGCTTTGCTTCCAAAATAAATAAATAAATTCTCCTGACAAGCGGGGGATTAGTGTTTCCCTGGAGGATTTTCTGCGCAAAAACCCAATCTGGGTGATATGGCTGCTAGCCAACAGGAGTTAGGATCTTAATGCAACGTGTGTTCTCACCCCTAATGCGGGCACACACACACACACACACACACACACACACAACATGTACTTATATACACATACCAATGCATGCACACACAAGCATACACAACGACATATGCAAGCACACACACACACTGAATATCATATACAGACATGCAAGGTTTCTGGTTTATCTCTCTTTCCTTGGCCTGGCAGACCCCAGAGGAAGGATATGACGCAAGAAAAGATATCATAACTTCATTAACTTGTTTTTTCCCCCACTTTTACATAATTTCATATTCCCCATCAGTGTCAGCCATGATAAAGCATCCCATACTTCATGAAGTGTTAGTGCCAGGGTGGAGTAGGGAGATGTATAGAGAGGTAGAGAAGGACATGGCGATGTTGGGAAAGCGAGGGAAACACAATGTAGAGTTCGGAAAAATAAGGAAGGGCAGGGTGCAGAGAAGGAGGTGGGAAGAGCAGGGAAGGAGGTGAAAATTCTGGGATAGGAGGCTAATGTCTTGTGGCAGGCGTGCAAGTCAAATGATCTCACAGGGAGAAAATCAATATCTTTTAAAACCACAGAACACAGCTTAAAGACAGAAAGGCATCATAATCAAAGGAGCGGTTTACCCCCAGTCTGCTCTATTTACTGAGTAATTACCACAGAGTGGTACACACAGGCAGGTTAGGGTACTATGGGGGAGTCTCGACACAAAATCAGATGCCTCTTCCGGTATATATGCCCCTCCCCCCCAACTCCAAACATAGCCTTCTGATAGGCCAGTGGTCAGCAACCAGGTGAAAGTGACCTATCACTGATAGGCTCACAAGCACAAATTTCAACAAGCTTTCAGGCAACTGAGCCCTCTCCACTCACTGTACTGGGAAGCGGTCATTTCACTGAGGGAATGGGCCACATTGCCATGGAAACGGGACAGGACAGGACAGGACGGGACAGCCGGCACTGTTTTTCTCGGTATCACTAATTCCTGCCCCAACCTGCGCCCGCAGTCCTGTTTGGGTAGCTCCTAAGACCCATAAAAAGAGAGAGAAACAGGTCAGGCAGAGTTTATAGACAGGGCGGTGGGGGAAATGATGAGGGTACGGTTGTTATTTTATGTGACCGAGCCTCCAGTCAGACAGGTAGATGGATGCTGTAATTATCATCACATTAAGAAGGCTAAAGGCTCAGTCCCAATAATGGACCTTTGTGATTTATTAGCATTAATATTATCAGTAGTAGCAGTTGTAATAGCAGTATTGCCATTTAGCATCATCTCTGTGCACGAGAGGTGCAAGAGCGATGTCCATTGGGTTACCCACTTACAAATAAATGATTTATGTTTTTCAGATACCGTGCAGGGACTTCTGCTGTCTCTCTGACCATGCAAGTAGCTTTAGTAGGTGGACTGTATTTATGCCTATGCAAAGACACACGACATGAAGACTTATACGCACACGTGCACCAACAACACACACAAACATGTCAGATCGCATGGACCAATTGACACTTGATTGAACACAAACAACGCCTACGTCCATGAAGAAATAGGCCATTAAGTTTATTGCTAAATGTGGATATAAATAAATCTGTTCTCCTATGCAAGCCAAACTTATTCGGTTTGATATTAAATTCACATGCAGTACCCTCATTATCAGTAAAGGAAGCACCCTGACTCACTAAAGAAAGCCAGGTCAGGTTGTTCTTTTTGTGCCGTTTCAAACAACCGGGTTTGAAATGTCAGTTCCTGTCAGTGTGGACTGTAACACATCACAGCATCACAATCCCTAATTTTATAATAGGGGCGGAGAACCTCATTCCCCGGCGGACATATTGTGTTTCTGAATACCATGTCGACTTCCGCTTTTAATTATTTCATCAGCCTCAACCATTTACGTAATCTGACATCACGGGCATATTTACCGACGAACTCATGAATGACGTTCAAAGAGAGGCTCTTCTGTCCCTAGACAAAGCTTCTCACTGTGGTCTAATGTACAAGCGAGCTGGTGTTACTGTATAGAGGTAATGAGCTGAGCCTGGGTAATTGCTAGAAACAAAAACCAGAAAGAGTTACAGGTTTCCAAACCTAGTTTTTAAGGAGCAGTCTCAAAAGCCGAACCCACGTGCAATGATCTAGTGCTCTATAGTCCCTGCAGTAGGTCTGAAGTGGCCAGGGAGATATCTTTCAGAGTGCCCACATTTCCCCGTCCATTTTATTCTCAGTCAAAACACAGAAATGTCAGCAAACCAATACGGGTAAGAATTGTTTCACTGACCCCGAGAATTAAATGTCACCGCTGCACGCAGCTACCACCTTCTCATTCCACCCTCATGAATTACATATGAGGTCCGCTAACAAAGAATCTGACACTGTCCCACTAAAGCGCATATTACTTACTCAACGTGATGGACGGAACTCGCCGTGTTTTTAGACGGTGTCTGGACTGCGAGACCCGTTGCCTAGCTGCCGCTAACTGTAATCCCTGACCAAATCAGTCCCACCTCCATTTAGTCTATTCTCGGTCTGCTTCTCTTCAGTTTTGGTTCAGACTGAAAATTAGGCTGCAGATCAAATGATTTATAAAAAAAATTCTCAGTGACAAACCGAATCAGAAATATATTAGAACACGGAAGTGTGTTAACAATAGGAACGGAACCTTCAGCATTGGAACGCAGGAGTGAGAAATCTCTGCAAACTACTTAGAATCACTGGTTAAACGAAACCAGGCCAGTGACACTTGGTGAAACAGATACAACCCCACTTAGGCCAGTGCTTCAGTTCTCTGACGTCTGTCAATGACCTGATTCTTTGCACTGGGAACAGCGGACACCGAGTGAATTGCCACTACCAACATTAACGTTAATTGGCCCACCCCCCAAAATGTGTCATCTGACAAATTACAATGTCACAGTTATATCGGACACCAGGAAACAGAACCCCTATGACATCTTGTATAAACTGGACCCTATGACATCTTGTATAAACTGGACACTATGACATCTTGTATAAACTGGAATATATATATATATAAATATATATCAAGTAATATTCTGTCATGTGTCATTTAATGCCTTCAAACACTTGCCATTCCAAGCAGACTCCTTCACATAAAGCATTATCATATGTCTGAAAAGCCCCTCCCATCAGCTCAGCTCTCACCCTGCTCCTGCCCCCACCCCACACCCAGGCCTCTCAACCTGCCCCTCTCGCGTGAGTGCCCCTCAGTTTCGATTACGCAGGGGCGAACCAGCGACAGCCAGCTAAAACGCCCTCCTCAGACCCAGAGCTAAAGGCAATGAGAACCGCTTCTTTCCATGAGAAGCAACGTCCGTGTATCATTTAACACTAAACACGACAGGCCAAGTGCGCTTCTTTGTCCGGAAAGTTCTTTCAGTCGAAACGGCAAGTGGGGTCTGTTATTTTTGTGCTCTGAACGAACAGCTTGACGAGCCGGGTAAACGTGTAAAAGATTAAAAGTGTCACGTCTTAAATTAAAAGCAGGACTGTACTGTGAGTAATCTTCACTGATTAAAAGGTCATCTCTTACCACATAGCAAACACACATCCTCCTCAGGCTGATCGCACGTACGGCCTGCCAGTGTATTAATCATCACAGGATACATTTCCGCACCATCGGACCGTTTCACCATTACGAACGGTCCAGTTCTTTTGATAATGTTGGAGGGAACTGTTTTTAGTGAGAATATGGGTCAGGTAAGGGTGCCTTGTTGGAACTCTTATTTTAATTTCCCTGCTTTTTAAAAACTTTCAAAAAAATATTTTTGGCTTGGAAAGGCCTACTAGAGGTTATTATAATGTCAATACAAAAGCCATGGACTGTTTGCACATTGTGCTGCCTCTATCTGCATAAATTTATATATTTTACATTACATATAACTTTAACATTAAAACACAATAACATTAAAATGTGGCAATAATACATTGATTGAAATTTGGAGACATTTTTTTTCAAATATATGTTTTCTATTTAATTACAGCCAAGTTCTCTTTAACTGGGAACAATGAATCAGACTGTCCCCTGTGTATTAAAACAAGCTTATTTTATTCTTCTTATAATTATTTTAAATGGCTGTTGGCATTGAGAAAACTACATGCAGTATATAGCACACAGCATTTTGATTAAAAATGCATTATTGTATTACCAAACAAAACTCCAGTGGGAGGTCTAAAGAACAAAACAATGCTGCCGTCTCAATTTTATACACGCGATAAGCTCATAATTAATTTTACGCGCCATAGTACCACGAACCGAGCTCGGTAAACTGATATCACACAGCATACTACTCCCCATTTATAACATTCTATGGATCATTAGTCTACTGCTGAGTCGTGACCGGATTGATTTTCAAGGTCGAAAAGGCACTTTTCTTCAAACCTCAAACCTGATATGCAGCCAGAGCGGGCCACTGGCACACACACACTCTATCTCGCTTAGGGCTACAACCATCCCTGGGCCACACAATTCCTGTTTAGGGCCACCAAAATCCTCGGGCCTGTTCTGTATGCACCTGCTTGTAAGCTGCATCTGTTAAACAGATACATTTAAATATTGAGATGACATCAGTTTCCTTGAATTCTCAGTAATTCCGGGATATTTTTAACAAACTGACAGCCCACCGCCCCAGCTTTATTCTGCTGCTGAATTCCACAGAGCAATATGATTGGCCTGTCAGGGTACCAACAGTCTCTAAGCCGTTGCTACTTGTACCACATGATCTGGCGCACCAAGCTTGTGATTGGCCCCATGTCTTCACAAATATGAGCAATGCCTCATGGCTGCATTCCATAATAATGTGCGAGCGCATTCTGTTAATAAGACTCTCTCAGTCTCAAAGTTAAATTCATGTCGGAAATTAATGCATTTTTTCAATCATTCAACACTAAAATAAGAAAATGTTTGGCTGTAAATATTCAAGAAACCATAACTAAGCTTCAAAACACATTACTACAAAAAATATTATGAGAACAGAGAATGTGGCTATGTGCAGATATTTGACCATATATAGCACAGTAAATTGTAATAATTCAGTTATCTACAGTGACACAGTAAAATAATATTCCATTTGGCATCTTTAATGCCTGGAGTCTCGGAATTCAGAGAATGCATGCCCGGATTAAATCTCACTTGAGACGAAAATATTTTTCATAAGGTGTTAAACACAATTTGTCTCACACCTTCATCTCATTCACCTACTCTCCTGGTCACATAATTCAGAGCTGAGGGGGAAACGTGCAGAGATAGCACGCTGCTAGCTTTTTTATTTTACTCAGAGCTGCTGGTTCTCCACCATACTGTCTTGCCAATGCTGAAACATCCCACTCAAGCCGACTGGACATGTTGGTGGACCCCTTAGGTAGCGGTGTTTTGAACAAGACCACTTGTGAAAAGCAAAAAAAAAATCATAATTATGGTTAATAACATTTAACCATGGAAAGTAGAGGGAAAGCTCCCCAACCCCCACAGTGAGAAACACATGGTTCCTCCCAGCTCACCATAGAGCCTCTACATGGTTCCTCCCAGCTCACCATAGAGCCTCTACATGGTTCCTCCAACCTCACCATAGAGCAGGGGTCCTCAATCTTATCCAGAAAGGGCCGGTGTGGGTGCATGTTTTTGTTCCAACCAAGCAGTTACACACCTGATTCTACTAATCAACCACAAGAGACTTTGCTAAAGACCTTGATGAGTAGAATCAGGTGTGCTACTGCTTGGTTGGAACAAAAGCCTGCAGCCACACCGGCCCTAACTGGATAAGATTGAGGACCCCTGCTCTACATGGTTCCTCCCAGCTCACCATAGAGCCTCTACATGGTTCCTCCAACCTCACCATAGAGCCTCTACATGGTTCCTCCCAGCTCACCATAGAGCCTCTACATGGTTCCTCCCACCTCACCAGAGCCTCTACATGGTTCCTCCCACCTCACCATAGAGCCTCTGCATGGTTCCTCCCAGCTCACCATAGAGCCTCTACATGGTTCCTCCCACCTCACCATAGAGCCTCTACATGGTTCCTCCCAGCTCACTACAGAGCCTGAAAGCATTCACCCGCTGCCACAATGCACAGCTGCTAACCTAGCGGCTTTTCAACCTGCCACAGCCCCCAGAAATTTCTCTCGTCTCTATGGTTAGTCTGTATGTATACTATAAGCACAGAAGCAGTGCACTTGGGTGCTACGCATGGCATTATGGTCAGTATGTATCACCAGGCACTGGGGCATGGCCCAGGTTGCTACTGTAGGTGAATCCAGTCAACCAGTAGGGGGCCCTCATCTTCTCACCCTTCTGGATCTATTCGTTCAAATCCAGGTGCGTCCCAATACTCAAAAAATTCAACCCCCCCTTCCTCCGCTACCACCTCCTCTACCCAGTGCCCCAGAAACAGATCTTTGTGTTTTAATCTAATGTCGCTGATTAAATCTTAATTACGTATTATTAATGGTTACATATTAATTAATTTCTCGACGCAAACCGCAACGTCAGGTACATTGTATACTGTACATGCAAATACTTGTACTCAAAACATTCAGGCAGTTTTGCATACTTGCGGGTAGGAGAGGAGTGATAGTGGGAGAGTGCAGAATATTGAGACGCAGCCCAGAAGACAGACACCTTTGGAGACTTTGCTACACTGACTGACCAGTGCCGACTGTCATTATGAACAGCGGCACTAAAAACATATTAAAACAACTAAACATTGCCCCCTGCAGTTAGTATGATGAAAGTGCAATCTTAAATATCTGTCCAGAAAGTAAAATATTTCACAATCAACTTCGGTTCCGACACCCATAGGAAAAAAAAAAACTCAGTTGACAAAATCAGTGGGGAAAAAACATTGTGCGTTTTATTGCATAAGGATATAGCCAAAGTCATTCAGAAGCATCTGCGTAAAATCGTAAAGAGCATTGTATACAAAGAGATGTTATCCATCCACAGAAAAATAATAAAAAAACACAACTTCCAAGAGTTGGGTAAAAATACAAAATAAATTTTGGTCCACAAGTTCAAGTTCAGACAATCAAATTGCAACACATTTACTTCTGTTTTTAGAGTTTTCAACTATATACTTTGCCAAGTAAACGTAATTGTGCCGAATAAACACTGCACAGCGTAAACTGCAGTGAACTATTGACTAAGCACCTCCCACAGAGCTACCAGATGCCCTCTGACCCCTCATTTAAATATTAATATTTAATCGAGATTGACAGCCTGGTGAAGAGCTAACTTTCACACTAGTGCAGCATTTTAACCATAAGCCTACTTCCATACTTCCACTGCTGGTGCAAGGTAGGACTATTTGACCTACTCTGCCATGTGCGAATTAATGTCTATGTTCACCACACTGTAAAAACAAGGGAAAAACAATTCATTCAAACACTTAATTTCATGCGAGAACAGTGTGGAAATTGCATATCCAGGTTTGATGAAGGTCCAGTCATTTTGATGTCCGTGAGTTATTACATGAAGGTCCCATTAGCAAAGAACCCCCACAGAGAGGTACCAAAGTTGTACAACAGGCACTTGTTTAAATATTTTGTAAATCACAATCATGATTGAAACATCGCTCCATACCGACTGATTATCTTAAAATGTACTAGTCATTTCACCAGCAATATTTTTGATATGATGCATAGATACACTGAAAATTGGTGGAGCTATTATACGCCATCAGTGGCTCTCCGATTTGAAACAATCAATTTGTTCTGTCGAGGAGAGCAAAGCCTTCCGATTGGCCTAAACATGACAGTGATTGAAAGCGAACCATAGCTCCACCCCTTATAAGATTAATGAAACCTCAGCAATAGACTTAACCAGCCAGCCATTGTGGACTGGTCTCATCAAGTCTCCTTTGGTAAACTGTACTGAATGTAACTCCTGCTCAGTACAATTAGCGCCTTCTACCACAATGCATTGCAAACACTGACAAATCATTTCAATCGCAGGATCTGAAGATACGAGTATGGTCTATTTATACTGAATTAAAAGACATTCTGCTAGTAAAAAAGAAAAAACAAACAAACAAAATTTGTCTTCCCCACAAAATGCAAGGTAACGCAAAGAAAGTCTGCCATCTAAATCTGCTGACAAAGCATTTTAAACAGGCCTGCATAATCAAATGCATGTCCCCTGTCCCCAGTATAAATACCTCAATAATGTGCATAAAAATGTAACGCCTAAAATATTGCTTTTTTTTGTGTAGCAGGAGGGTCAAACTCACTTCCTGTGCCGGTTATCTGTCAAAAACCAGCAAAACAGCTTTTAAATCGCCTCATTAGCCAAATTATGCACCTTCTCACATTTGTGCAAAAGATGCCTCACAGCAGAGAGCTGTAAGGGTGGAGTGTCTGTGAATACAGTGTTGGGGCGCTACACCGCCAGCTCTGGAATAAGCCAATCACGGCAAAGGGCTGGAAGCTGAACCAGCGCAGGAAGTGAGTTTGACGCCGTTTCTCTACAGCATAGAAAATGTCGCACCTTTACTTAAATAGCTGCTTTAAAGCCACCGACGCCGCGCTTATACTGCAGCGCCGCCATTTCAGATACTCCTCATGACAAAGCACTGAAAGGCACAATATGGAATGTAAATATGGCAGTATGAACCTTACGTTTAAACTTCATGGCAATGTCTTAATCCCCCCCGCAAAAAAAACCCCACCATCACTCTCTCTCTCACTCTCACACACACACACAAACACGCAGTTTGGTAAGACTGACAGGCCCATTTTGTAAACGACAGCGTGAGATATCTGCGTATCTGCATGGATGTGGAGGTGCTATTGGGGGGGGGGTGGTCCCGCTCACGCCCTTCAGATGACCTCAGATTCATGGCGTGCCAGAGCAGGGGGGAGGGTGGTCCCACAGGGGCCCGGGAAATGGAACCTGAAATTAAGAGGCCCCAGGTGAGCGATGCTAACTGACACTACCACCCTAACGACAACAACATCACCGACTTGACAAAAACAAACGTAACGACATTATAAACGTAACGTTGGAATAATAAACCCATGACCTGAGCCAGAGTGAGTCTGCACCAGTTTCGCGTCTCGTCCGCGCGTCGCAGTGAACTCACGTCAAATGGTTGGTGATGGGCGTGGTCCCGGTGTTGAACTCGGCCACCGGGACGCCTCTCGACGCCACCTGCGGGCCGAACATGGCGGCAGGGTAAACGATAGAGGAGGTGCCAACCTGTGGGAGAGAGGATCCTTCCATCAGATTCCAACAACAGAAACGGGACATTCTCCCGAGGGGTTTCACTGACCTGGGAATGCACAGGACTACCAACACACAAATATCCACTAACTGACCCGACGGTAGCGGAAACATGTAATAAAAAAGAAAATAAAGTAAGGAATAAAGACCAAGGAGCTGGGCATTACGCAGTTTGAACGTCTGACACGGAGGTAGCAAATTGACCGCGATGGAATTAGTCAAACGTTGAGAGCTAGCCTAATTTATGTTAGCATTTTGTGCTCCCGTGTTAGGTCTTTGGACAGTTCATCATCAGAATTTCTGAATTCTGAATAAAGTCTACTGCCACGAAAGTCTATAAATCACTCAAAATGACCAACAGAATGAGGAGTCTTGTGTCGGGATCCGTTGGATTTAAATTTAATTGTTTGCGCAAAATAAATTTGTATGCAAATTTTTAGGGGGTGTCCATAACATAGTAAAGGCGTAATGTAGCTATACCAAAATCAATCTTTGGCGAGCCCACAATGATTGTAGTCCACCTGAGAAATGGCATCAAGTTTTTGAAACGGTGGAGATATCGAGGTTCAAAATTCGCTATTTTACATTGGAGAGCTGCCGCGCTGAGCCTGTAATTAGGTAACGTGCGTGAAGGTGAAACTAGCATGAAGCTAGCTTGCCATCTAACCCAGTTGCGATAGTCTGACAGACCCCTGGGGGAGGGAGCAGGACGTCACATACCAATCAGCGCCAGGTTTTTTCCCTTCCGTTCGGTGACATCACCGCGGTCGCGTCTGAAGACCTGTTCCACTCACCACCAGACACAGGTCGCATATGTCCAGCTCCTCCTCCACCTTGGTCAAGATGTGCGAGTCCAGCGTCTCGCCGAACCAAACCACGTTCGGCCGGAGCAGCCCGCTGCAGTCGTCGTCGTCGCACCTGTTAGGCAACGAGATACAACACTGTGGTCAGGTAGTTTGATTGGGGAGGTCACGGGTTCAAATCTTAGTCTGGGCAAAAACTGCCCTCAAACCAGGTGATAAGCCAACCTTTTTCCATCAGTAAATGTCAACAACGAAATGGAAAATCTAAGCTATGCTATGAAACCAAACGTGACCTAAATCGCAAAAAACGGGCACAAAATATCCATGCATGCGCACACGCACACGCATACACACATGCACACACACACACGCACACGCAAAAACAGTTCCAAAAAGCACGCATGATTAGACAACACATACAACTGAGATGTAAACATTAAACACCACAGCATTTTCAAACCTGAATAAACGGCTTGGATGCACTGGGGGAAATCCGACGTCTGTTTCATCTCTTAATTAGCGCGCCGACAACAGTTCTACAACGCTAATGAACATGGGGGAACATCTGGCAAAAAGCGACTAAAATAACATTTAACTACATCTCTACCTGAAATGCAAAATTAACTCTCTGCTGTGAAGGCTAAAGTCAGGCAGAAAGGCAGGCAGAACCCCTGTATGGCTATGATACTGACAAAACCAAGAATTTACAGAGCCTAAAAAAACCATAATAAATACATATTAATCTCTAATGGTTTTACTTATAATGTTAGCCGCAATCCCGCAGTAGAGTTCACTCGTGTTGCTCTGCTGCCACCTTGTGGACGGCTAGTGCAAGTGCAACATCCAACATACTGTGGAAATCTCACAGGCTGTGTCCGAATCAGAGCCCTTCCATACTACTCAGTATGCTTGTTGAGTTAAGTAGGTGAAATTTTCTCTAAATGTACAGTACTTAAAAATCCCCGGGTAATATACTTATTTCCGGGTTTTCGCCGAGTACATTCGGGAGCATACTTTTCAGGCAGTAAACAAATAAATACGACGCGCAGCTTTGCTGACCTTTTTCCTTCGACACAACAACAATGCGTAAGATTTAAATGCCACAAGAGCCAGAAACGTCTCACTTTCGCCCCTGACTGAACGGAGTGTGAACTACAAGTGCGGGACGTCTTACGACACTTCCACAGTACGGTTGGAAAGTAGTATGGAAGATATTTTTTCGCATACTGGACGTTGTGTACTAAACAGTATGCAGTAAACTATTGTTGCAAGAATTGGGGGGGGACACACCCACCTTGGAAGCTTGTCCGCTGGGATATTGGCATCACTTACATCCAGGTCGGGGGCACTGCGGAGCACACGTTCAAAAACATGAATGTCGAAACAAAGACCAAAGAAACGTGCGTCTGACAACGAGAGCAGGGCGGTTACGCTCCTTACCCTTTCCCCGTTAGCGCGGCGCATATCGGGCTCTTGTGATTGCCCGTCACGTCTCCGCAGCTCACACACCTGGTTTTGAAGAGGTTTCCTGAGGCCAGAGAGGAAGACTTTAGTAAACAAACCAGAACAACAGAACCGGCAGCCGCGTGGGAGTGCGGTTTCAACGGAGCGCCTGTGCCGTGCATCGCTACGACGGCACCAGCAGGACTGTATCTTTACCGACCTCTAGGCCCAGTTCTGCTTTTCAAGTCATTTTAAATGCGGGGACTAGTATTTAGCCAAGTAATTAAATGAATTACATGCTGAAACAGTGAAAACAAGGAGACACTACACCCATCCAGGACTGGAATTTGAAATCTATGGTCTAAAATCAACTATTTTATTCAGGTCTCCTTACTACTGGGCCGACATTTATGATATTTCATGTGGTTGAAATACTCTGCAGTTTGAGAAGACCCCATTTTAGGATGTAGTGCTGCACAGATTCACTGCTCTCTACAGTAAAATAAAGCAGGGACAGGAAATGGGGTGGGGCAATAGAAACTGTAAACCTCCACATATGACCACGCCCAGAACCACAACAGGCACGGAACACAAAAGCGCCATCTGGAGACCAGCCACAGCAACAGATAGCATCAGGTAGCAATGGCAATGCTCTCTACAGACATGCTAAAACCGGGTGAGCTAGTGCATGCCAGCGCTTGTTTCGTTTCCACAGGCATCTTCAGCCACACCCTCTTTGTGACTCAAGACTATGCTTTCAGCCACTCTGATCCTCTTTGTTCCTCGTCAGGCTACTCAGGGGCGTGGTCATGCTTACGGGCGGGGCCAACACACTAAAGTAAGCAGCCGTATTTCAACTGGCAGTATGATGCTAACTTATCGGTGCTAACGCCTAGATGGTGTGTTATGGGTGGGATGTATATTGAAATTGGCACCACCAAGGCCCAATGGTAGAGCTCTAAACAGACTGTGGAAATGCAGTTAATGTCAGTGGAGTCCATTTTGGCTTGTATGCTCATGTCTGGGTAAACATTCGCCAATTCCAGGCCAAACTACAGGGTCCAATGTTCAACATCAAAGCAGAAAGTGAGCAACAACAACAGCGACATTGACAGTGACATTACGAACACTGATAGCCTGGCATCTACTGCTCCTGCCGTTACCCAGGGAGGGGGACATCACAAAGTGGGATTAACCCTTCCATGCATGACTTATTACAAAACAGAGCAATATTTTTTTCACATCAAACTCTGCGTGCGTTTCACCCGCCTAGGTCACAGAAACGTGCCCCAAATGACCCCTTGAATACATAGACCACGCATGCAGATTACAACTCTTAATCCATGATGTCCACTTCAGTGGGCAGAAGGTTTTTCATATACAACACAAGTACGGTAACTACGGTAATTTTTTGTTACAAATATAACTAATTCTGCTCCTTGCATCTTCCCTAATAAAATTATTAATTAATTTATTTATTTATTTATTTATTTTTAAACATGCTTTCTTCTGTAGGAATAGAAGGTTTTCACAGCTACACCAGAGGGAGTGTATGTTTCCACCTCCACCTGCCATTTTGACCTTCACTGTATCAAAACTAGAAAAGCCAATAAAATGTAACAAGGTGCAAGAAATCATGCATGGACACCATGCATGAAAGGGTTAAGAAGTTGGCTACATTTTAAATATATTTTTAATTGGCTGAAATTCAACTGAATTAGATCTTTCTTCATCCAGTTGAATTTGTTTTGTTTTTTCCCCCAGAAACATTTGTACAGCAAGCCAGCCGACTCCAAAATACTACTTTGTAAAATACCTCCAAGCAACATTGGCAGCAAAAGCAATCTGGGGAAAGAACATCAAGAGGAACCCCGTTTCAACAGCTCAGCAACAACTCTGTAAGCGATGAAAGAAACAAGCAGAGGAGGATCACTAATGGAAACCACAGCAGCAGAACACAGAATGAGAACCGGAAACAGACCAAAACTAGACCTGTATCCGGACACACAACTGGAAACGGAACCAAATTCATAACCGGAACCAAAATGGGCACCAGTAAGGGCGGGGCTGTACGCACCGTGGATCTCCAGCACGTGTTTGGACCCGGCCCGGTGGTGCATCACATCGGCGTTCTGCGTGATGACGGTGACTGAGCGACCCTGTCTGCTAAGACGCGTTTCACACTCCGCGATGGCCCGGTGAGCCGCGTTGGGGATTTTGGACAGCGCCAACTCCCGCCGGTAGTGGTAGAACTCCCAGACCCGGGACGGGTTCCGCGAAAAGGCCTCAGGGGTGGCCAGGTCCTGAGGGTGGGGGTAGACATGTGAGGTTAAATCAACAATCCCGTCCGGCTTATAATATAATCACAAATCAGTATGAATCCTCCTGATATCGACTCACAAAGCACCTTGACTAGTCGTGCACTCAGAGAAAAAAGGGAGTTTGGAATGTAACTGTTTTTGGTGGGTTTTGGGATTAAACAACAAGTCAGCTTTAGACCATGTCACGTTGACCGATGCATTTTGCAGTCAGTAGTTGTGGTATTGTTACACAAGCTCTTGTCTGCCAGTTGTTGTGGTTGAGGTAAATCTGCTGACATAACATAAGAGGAAACCACAGAAAACAGACTGCCACTGAGCCCTAGATCAAATACAAACTTTGACCCAACAGGAAAAAAAAAAAACAAGTCACATGACCTGATGGCTAACTCAGACAAGCAATCGAGTATGCGTTCAGAGTGCACTTCATATCTGACCTCTGGACTGGATCAATGGCATTCCTTCAGATCTTTGCTTGAAAAACTAGTCTGACCTATGACCTGATGCGTGGGGGTATGTTTATTGCGTGCGCATTTGCACAGTGCGCCAGTGTTCCACACCTGCGTTCGCCACTTCCTCCAGGAGCCTCCAGCACCCCTGAACGTGGGCACCCCACTCTCCGCACTGACCCCGGCTCCGGTGATTATCGCGATGTGCTTCGCTTTAGAAAACACCTTTCGAAATTCAGACATATCTGCGGACAAACGGGAAAGAAATTTAATAAAAACTTCAGAAACTGAAACACGATAGCCTGTCTCCGATAATGAGATTGCACACAAATTCCACAAATATTTACTTATGATTAAAAAAAAACGACGTTTCAACACCCATTCATTTATGGAGCAAGGAACTGCCAAATTCATGGATTAAGGACAAATTCCAGACTTGTACGTCACTGGCAGGTCGGCAGTTAAAAGAGAGAACGAACAGCAAACGCTTTACCTGAACTAGAACGACCCATCTCCACTAGATGTCTCTGTCTGACCAGGGGGTTCGCCACTCCAATACATCCTTGTGGAACCACCCGCAATGAGGTGAAACGTCGAAGAATCATCACGGTTATTTTAGAGATCTGCAAAAGAAAATAAATAAATCCATTAGGCCTCTTTAAATGTTCACTGTCAGTGTGCAGTTCAGACTGTCATGCAAAGCGTAAAGTGGGCTGCCGCCGCTTTTCACTTCCTTTTGTGAATTGAAGTAACATACTGAAATTGAGTAGGAAACTTCCGTGAGTTTGTATAGGTTTAAAGTTCTCTCTCTCTCTCTCAAACTCGTATAGACCTTCGACACATAGCCTAAATTAACAGTTTAGTCTGGTAGTGGCGCATCGCGACTGTTGTCTGAGCACAGCTGGAGCTCATTTGACGGTATTTGTGTAGCCTCCAACACGGTTGTTAAATGGAGCGCTTCACATATTTTGTTACCGTGTTTTCCACAAAAACACATGTCGTTAGTTAGTAAATATTGTAACTTAGGCCACATGTTAATACACTGTGGAAAACAACGTTTAGTCTTGGATTAGCGTACACTTTTCCGCATTAACTTTGTCATAAACGTCGTCAAAATGCAAAAATTTTATCATCGACTGGCTTTTAAGACCAACTTGTAGTCTACATGATGAAAAAAAAATGTTTTAACTAAACTCGTTTTACACGCTAACTTCAGGCTAATGTAAACACGGCTATAACAGCAAGTCAATAGTAGCTTTACCTACAGCTGGCTAGCTCATATGAAACTGGCTGTTAGATAGAGAGCAAGACAGAGCAATTAAACGTATAGTTTCAGTCCAACAAAGTTTATTCAAGTTTATACGCAACTGAAGTTCCTACGTGCACGCCGCGCTGAAAATGCAACTGAGCTAGTTAGCAGACTATAGCCACCCTACGGATCGTACTTTACTGGATAAAGTTTTAAAACGTGCAATGATTCATTACACGCAGAATATGCACTGAGTTGTATAGTTTTGCAATAGTGAACCATTTACAAACAGCGACATTTTCCACCCACCTCCAGTTAGATGAGTTCTCTCCACAGAGCTGTTCCTCTCGTTACCTTGTTTCCCCGATGCCGTAAAACTTAAAAATGTCGTAAAACACACTACAAATACAGGGTAAAGCGAGAAAAAGGGGATAGCCTATGCGTAGTCTTAACATCAACAAACGCCCTAGGCCTAGGCGGGGTTCAGTAAAGACGGTAGGCTATAGTCGCCAGCCAGCCACGCCTTGACTATATTGGCAGCAGCACCTTTATTATTATTTTTCCTAAGGCCGAAATAAAGTCCAACTTTGAGGATGTCAATTCAATTGGAGAACACAATGTTGTTTTTTTTAGGATAATGTCGTGTATATATTTTGTGTATTTCTGTATCCAGCTGTTTTAAATGAACAATTGCCCCAAATAGTAAAACATTCTACTGCTATATGTTTAACTTACGCAAATTGACCAAAAACAGTAGCCTATCAAATGCACTCTACATGTAGGCTAGCATAAGCCTTATATGGCTCCACATAGAAGCCACACACAATGTAAATCGCAAGAATCCTCAAACAATTATTTATTTCTGCATAAGTAGCGATATATATATATATATATATATATATATGATGGATGTTTTACCCCTTGCACATTTGTGGTAGCCTAAATGGTAGTGGTTCAAGCTGAACAATATAATGTGGTCGCCCATGGCTTTCCAAAACTAGTTCAATGTCCACTCATAACGTATGGGAGTTCCATATTTTATTCAACTGAATCTTCCATTTTCGACATCAAGCACTAAGATTTAAGGGACCAATGGGAGGAGCCCTGTATGCGGTTAGATTCACCCTTAAATCGCTATAGGACGTAGTAGCACTGTAGGCTATGCCGTAATACCACGGTCTGACCACCAGGTGACGACGTGCCCACAGACAACTTTTATGTTCAGAGAAACTGTCCCTTAGCATACAATACTATGCTCAATCAGATGACAGTCATGCCCGTAGTAGTGCAGGGTGAAAGATAATCATTTGAAAGGTCCTTGGAACTGAATATTTTCTATATATCTTTTTCTCTTGCTACTACTACTAGGCTACTACTTTCAGGCACATTATTTAGTCGTATTATTTATATCATTATTCCCTATTATTATTATTATTATTATTATTATTATTATTATTATTATTAGCAACCACACAATGCATTATAATCAATATAATATTTTTCTACCGTAGATATCTTAATGAAAATTATCTCGCCTTTCTCTTTTTTCAGTTTCATCTTTACATGGAAATTTTATCCAAAGCAAGGTAGCCTATTGCAAGAGAGTTAATTCCAAATCACTCAAGAGAATATAGGCTAGCGTTTGGTCAACTACCGAGATATTTCAACCCGTAACAATTGGACACAATTTGTTATCTATCTCACGTCGTCTGGACATAATTGTCGCGTTTGCACCATTCACACTGGTAGAGGGGGCGGGGTCTTCCTAATTTCCTTTGCTATGTATTCAGCCTGTAGTTGCGGGGATTTCACGCCCCGCTGTTACCATCATCATCTCCTTTCTCCGCGCGCTCTCCGTTTCCCTTTCTCGAGCACGCTCCAGTTTTCCCTGAGCAGTTGTGGCACTGTGACTCTCAGTGCCAACCTGCCGCCTCTGGGCCCATCTAAAATTAATGGCTGCCCCTTCTGAGCACGAAATAGACCGACGGCCCATCAGGAGAGTCCGGTCCAAGAGCGATACTCCGTACCTCGCCGAGGCCAGGATCTCCTTCAACCTGGACACAGGTAGGAACACACGTGTGTAGACATGCCACTGGTTATGAAGAAAAAAATATGGACGATAGTTACGCAGTGTTTCAATGTCCCGCTCGGTGGTAGGCTATGCTATCGTTTTAAATTTTAACTGGGGGGATTTTTTCCCGATGACTTTATATGTTTAAGCAATCGTTGGTCAGCGTCGGTCTCTGGTGTGTGTGTGTGTGTGTGTGTGCGCGCGCGCGCACGCACGTTTGTGGAAAAGGAACGGGTTGGAAATTCAGAGTTGTTCTGAAATTGATTGTTTCTTATACTCTCGCTTACATTTTAACTGTTCCAGTCATACGATTTAGATGTTAACATTTCCCAGTTAAGGATGCATGGTCTACAACTGTGCTGCATTATATAACGTATTGCAAAACTGAGGGGCTTCCTAGTTGTAGCTACTTGAGGTGGAGTTGATGACAATTAAAAAATATATAGTTTTTCTTCTGATGGAGGACTGTGAGTTCTAAATGTGTTGGCCAAAGTTTAATTTTACGACCGTGGTTTAATCAAATGGTTTGGTTGCGTAATTGGAATGCCATTTGAAAATAAATGTAGACTACCGTCGAAGGATCTAGCGACAAACAAGGTGTTTAACCAAAGCCATAAGTCCTTTATCTTACGAAAGCGCAATGCTAAGATGGCACATATTTTAATGGTATCGTAATTAGTTTCATAATAATCTAAGTCAGAGAATAACGACCAAGAACGCTTTTAGAGCTATCCTTAAATTTGAGCTGGGCTATTGCATCCCTTGTTGCCATAGTGACTTGGCGTAATTTAATGTCTGAGTCAGTAGCCAATATTGTGGCCTGAAGATGATGCTTCCATTCGATTAATACAAAATGCGGCGCTAGTCCAGGCTACTACTTGCAACATCGTGAAGTGATTGTAATATGACTTAATATCTCCCTTGCTGTGTCCAGCGACATCGTTGCAGTATACATAGCTCTAGCCTCTGATATCGACTCTTGTGATTGTTTCTCATTTATTGTGTGGTCAAAATTAGTGAAGCTTGGCATTGTGTAATATAGCCTAGACTACTGGTTCAATTGCCGTCCGTTTAAACATGCGCCTGTCTGGCGTCCAGTTGCCGCGCGAACGGAGCTTTTCATCGTCCCGTGGTCCTGAAACAGTTAGTAGGCTAGCCTATAGGCTACTACTGCCCCGCACGGGCCGCTGTATAGGTTACGTGTAGTGACTTTGAATTATAAGGTTATGTTAAGGTGTTGGTTTAAATAAATGCTACTTACAGTTCATAAATACCCCAATTTATGTTTTCTCTATTGTTATTATTTTAATATATTTCTGGCGATCGTGAAATTACATTACATTACATTACATTACAATGTAAATAGCAGAATACAATAGGCATACTGTTTTTCCCCCCACATAAATTCCTGGTTTATCGTCCACGCTGCTAGCGTTACACTACATTCACTGCAGTTTACGATGCCGAGCCATAACTGCGAGGATCTTTAAAGGGTTGGCACCGAATATTCTCCATTACATCACATAGGCTCACAAAAAACTTGAAGACCAAAACGCATTTTAGCCTCTCATCAGTGATCCATGCAATGACAAGTTTCATTGTAAATTAATACAATTGTCTTTGTGTTTAACTAAATACATAATTTGGGTATAAAATTTTGATATTCGTATAGGCTACTACTGATAATTCGTTGAACAGCTGTGTGTTGAAACTGTGTAACTCACGTTGTAGCAACATATTTGTCCTCTTTAATTTGAGTGATAATTTATGGAAGGGCATAAGCTCTTTTCAAAGAAATGTAAGTACAGTTATTTTTTTTAAATATCAGAGTTTACTGCACCCCCCCCCCCACACACACACACGCCACACACACACACACACACACACACACACACACACTCCAGATCTCTCTCTCTCTCTAGAACATTTAGAAATGGAAGTTACAGTTTACAGATTTGCTTCTTCTGTAATATGATTGGTTCTGGGGCAGAGTTATGTTTTAGGTCAACGTTCATTGGCCAGCTGGAGCCTCACCTACACAAAATATTATGATTCATCAGAAGTGAATCACCATAGGTTACTGGCATAGCATATCTCCAGAATTTCAGCACACAACTCAAATTAGAGTGGCAACCTGGTCAAGGACTCTGTATCACGAGGTGTGAGACAAACAAGTGAGTGTACAGTTTGCAATGGGGTGACTGCAATGCACAATATGCGTGAAAAAGAGAGTTCTGCATTTCTGTTTTTTTCCCCTCACCTTCTTTATTTATCTGCCAATATGATTCATGCCTCAGCAGCCCACTGACATACGCTAGAGCGTGGAGACGTGCCAGGCGACGTCAACCGAAGACCGGACCCAGCGCGGTTTTGTCCGGAAAACAACGTCGGAGTTCAATTTGTTCAGATTAAATCATCCATAACCCAGACGCAGTGCACACAGGCTGGTTTAATGAGAAATCATTACTGTATTAGACTGGGCACAGAAAAGGTGAGAAAAAGAGCTGACTGCGTTTTGCGGCGCCCTAATGTGAGTGAAATTAGACCCCATAAATATACTCTTTATAAACGTGTGAGGCGTGTAATTGATGATTTGAATAAAACACGAGGGATACAGATGGTTTTATGTGAAGAAATAAAGCCCTCGTTCTATCCCGTTAGCCGAGGACAACTCGGCACACATTTGGGACTCAAGCCGCGGGAGTTGTCCTATCCGAATCCTCAAGCTCTTGTGCTCATTATACGGTATCTGGTCAACCGCCCATGCAGCCAAGCACACAGGGGATGAGAGTCTAATCTACATCACTACATTATCAACCCTCTCACCCTCTCTTGCATGTATTTACCTGGAGGGTGAGAATAGGGGAAGTTGGCAGGGCTTAATGCAGCTTGAACGTGTTTTGTTGGAAGATTTAGCATCCAATTACATTCCGACGCAAAGTAGCGGCAGAAAGAAATTGAGTCCAAACTCAATTTGTCTCGTCTGTTGATTGCATTGACGCGCTACACGGACATAATGTAATTGTACTTCAGATAGATTAACTGGTCAGCTGCATGCGTTTCCAGCCTCGTTCCACACACACAGTCAGGCTGGTTCAGTCAAGGGGCAGTTCAAGGTTCAAGGACTTGGGGGGGGGTGCAATGGGGTGGAGGGGTTGGGAAGGTTCACCGCCATGAAGATTGCGACTGGTGAATTGCCAGGATACCTCCTGTTGTGTTGCCAATGAAGGGTGGGGGACAAGCTGTCAACTGGGAGGGGGGTTGGGGTGTTGACACAATTTGTTCAGTTAGAAATAAGTATTTTGTGTACCATCATTTTTATATCTGGCGGTGCTAAGTATGTTGTCTAACGCACTGCAAACCCAGACGTGAGTTTTGTAAGTATACCCTCTCTAACCACCGGCAAACGCTCTCGAGAAGAGTGTTGAGGCTTCATATTGCAAACGGCGAGAACAGGTTTGGATTCAAGTGTTTAGACAAGCTGCATGTATCTTATTTCTGTCATGAAATGATGGCCAGATCACCAGATATGTGATGCGTATCAGATTTAGCACCACATAGTAATGCGGTCCAGATCGGAATTCAAATACTGTATGAGTCCGTGTGATTATTTACCGTTTGGGCTTCGAGGAATAGATTAGATACGCTCTACTATTCTCTATGATGCTTTATAACGACAGCAAGATTATGTATCCCCCCACGCCATAACTAGCCGTAGTTCCACGGCATCAGTGACGCAGCGATGGAGTGTTTTATCCCTGACCGTATCCACCAGGAGACAGAAGCCCAGCATGGGCTTGTCAGAACCCTGTCTGCGACTGGCTCTGACGGGGGCTTGGGATTCCGCTGAATCCTGTCGGATTCGCGGTCATCTCATTAGCTTCCGGATGCTTGCGCCCTTCCGTAGAGAGCGCTGCGTTTAACCTAGCGAGTCTGCCTGCCCCCCTCTCCAGGCAAGACTGTTTGGGGAGTGGTGAGTTTGACCGAGTGTGGCCCTCCCAGGCGGACCCTCGTCAGTATCCGTTCAGTTCCCAGCTAGGACGCCTACAGTCGACCTCATTGTCGGTCTTTTTTGCAAATCGTGCACTACGGCGGTCCGCTAGCCCACAGGTGAGGCTAGGCGGTCGCAATGAGAATCGGCTGTGAGGAAGAATGCAACATTGTTAGTGACACAAACGCTGGTGGATTGACAGCTGGGACTGACTGCGGTCCCATATCTGCTTGCTGGGAGCCCCGGGTCTGTGTTGTCGCCGATGCAGTTATAGCATAGAGGCTCAACCCTGGTCCTGTGAAACCAAAGGATCTGTCTGGTTCTCATTGCTACTCACTTAATTAAAGCAGTTGATTACACGTTTAACTCACCCCATCTGATTTCTTGCATCTAAATTGATTATGGATTTTTTTTTAGGCCTGCCTTTTGTGTTAATTCTTCTTCATTCAGTTAGAGGGTTTACCGATGGGATCACAGTGCAGAAGGATCCATGGCAGGTAGTCGAATCGAAAGGCCACACAGGGGAATTTGTATGTGGGTTGAGAGAGTCAGCCCCACTGCGGACTGCACCACAGGGCATCCACTGATTATGGGTTTTAAGGTGGAAAAAAAAACTGGCCGATTTTGTGGCTTTCCAGGGCCATAGCTGGCCACCCTTAAGCAACAGCATATTGTCGACGTGCGTAGACTTCTTATGCCAATTTGTTTTTGTAATTTTTAGTGTTTTTTTAATATACAAACATTGCAACTCAGCGGTTTCTGACACCGCGCATTTAATTTATGTTTTGTTGTGGAAGCGGCTAAATCCGCCGCAAGGTTTTGCCGTCAGTATCTGCCGCTTTCTGCAGCCTGCACATTTTCAGCCATGGAGCGGCAGCCCTTCTGGGTCACACACAAGGCCCTGAGTCCTACTGAACTTGCCAACGTGAGTTACACAAAAATCCAGTTGCTGTGAAACAGGGTCCACCAAAACAAGAGCTTAGTGCCAAAACAAGAGCTATTTAGACAAGAATCAAGATGGAATTTGGCACGATATGGCAGTGATATGGTATGGCAGTGTGCTTGTCATTGTTGGGGGTCAAGGTCAGAGGTTTCTGTTTAAGATGGGAGCTGTTAGCTGTACCTTTGAGCTCACATAAACTGCCTCTCTGTGTATTTCAGCTGTATAAATACAGTAGATATTGTTGATGTAAAAAATGAACAACATGCTGGGTATGGATGTATGCTAAAGAAAATAAAAATTGATTATAAATGCATTAACCTCTTGTTATACCCGTGATATAATAGTCATGTTAACATGTTTCAAGTAATTTTTCGATAGATTGACAGCTAGATAGATATGAATGACACGACTGACTTGCTCCATGTGATCAGTGTCGGAGAGGGCTGGTGAACATGATTCAATTCTTAGTTTTAGCGCAAATAAAAAATAAATAAATAAATGTTATAACATTATAAAGGTTTAAAATAGCCTAGTCTTGTTTATATCGCTCTTAATTTTATAGCTGTTCATGTTTGGTTTTATTTTGCCTTCAAAATTTCATCTGAAACTGAGATATGGAGAGCTGCTGTGGTACGGAAAGTGGCACACTCTCCAGAGAAAGAAACACAAAAAGAAAGAAGAAGAAAGGTTTTAAAAATACTATTGAAGACTGATGCCCTGCGTTTCAAAAGTGGAGTTTTTGTGTTGCGGTAAACACCAATTCTATCATGTCACTTCATCAGCACTGGTAGATATTTAATAGAGTCCATTTGGCAGGAGTTCACTCAGGAGAGTGATTGTACAGAGGTGCAGGCTCACCATGTTCCATAGGCCTCAGGGCATTAACAGAGCTACCCTCATTTTGACTCTAGTGGCGATCTCTTTCAGCAGAGTAGGGCTCAATTTCATTTCAATTCAATCAGTTCAGAAAATTAACTCAAATTAAACTCGGGAACAAAACAAATATCCTTATAGGTCATGGATACATGAATTATATTTCATTTAATTTCCTGAACTGAAATTGAACTGATCTCAAACCTGTTCTATCCTGCAATCTGATTGGTTCTAGCCAACATTATGTTCTTTACTGAAGAACATTTTCCCAAGATTATGATTCATTAGAAATGGTAACTGACGGTTTATTAGCGAAGCACATGCCTGGAGGTTCTAGCAGACAGTTGGGGTGACGACTGGGAAACGATTGACCCTCTGCCCATCGCACACTGAACTGGATTGAATTGCATTTAATTTGCAGCTTTCACCACATGACCTGAAAGGGCTTTAGAGTGAACGATTATATAACGAGAGAGTTGGGGGTCAATTGCATGTCAGTTCAAGTCATTTCAGGAAAAGGAAATGAAATTTACTTCACGAGTAGAGAACAAAAAAAATGCCAATAAAGTTCTGTGACCTTATTCTCAATTAACAAACTTAATTTCAATTCATTTTTTGAATTGACTGAATTAAAATGGGATCTATCCCTATACTGTAATATGCAATACAATACACTAAATTGCCTATCATGCCCCCTCAACCCCGCCCCTGTGATTTAGGCAAATAATAAAGAGATTAGATTAAGACCCACCCGGCTCCTTCTACTTCCACGCTACACCCCCCCCCCCCCCCCTCAAGATTATTCTATTCTCCCAAGATCATTTCACCCAGTGCTAATCTTCATCTCTACTATTAAAATAAAAGAAAATAAGAAAAGGTCTGCATGTGAAGGCAGGATCTATCTATACCTCAAACAGGAAGCTGGGCGGGGTCAATTACATCCAGAGTAAATCCGTACTACAACATTACCCCGTGGAGGAAGAGGAACTTGAGTAAGAAGATTATTTTGAGACCAGAAAAGGAAAGGGAATGCAAGGCACACCTAAACTACTACTTTTTTATAATTTTGTCTCTAATTCATTTATTTAGCCCTTTTTCCAGGATATATTTCCAGGGTGTGTGTGTGTGTGTGTGTGTGTGTGTGTGTGTGTGTGTGCACTGTGGCTTTGCCATGTTTTTGGGGATATAGTATAGGCCACCTCTATGGGCCAGTGAGCAATGACAGTGCACAAGATGGGCTTTCAGCATTCACCTCTCCATCCCACGCCCTGATCCCCATTCACTCTCTCCCTCTCTCTTTCTCCCCCCTCACTCTCTCCCTCTCTTTCTCTCCCTCTCTCTTTCTCCCCCTCACTCTCTCTCTCTTTCTCTCCCCCTCTCTCTCTCTCTCTCTCTCTCCATTTCTCAGTGTGCAATAAACAACAAAATGAAAAGGTTGACGCTTTTCATTTTCCGTTACCTGAATCGAGCCAAATGCCGCCCTCGTGTACAAAAAAAAAACGCAGAAAATTAAATACGTGCACATTCTGAGAATTTCAGCCTGTCGGAATATCTGCGCAGAATGGAGGCACCAGCTCCAGGCACACGCTGTATAAACTCTTAGCCCCCTACGCCCAGCCCTGTCTGCATGGTAACCAGGGCATTACCAGAGGGTTCATCTGCTGTGTCACTGGACTTAAGGGACATTAGATTCCTCTATTACAGGGACACGTGGTGAGGCCCTAATCTCAGATGCTGCCGTGAGCAGGATGCAAGCGGAATGAACAATGTCGGGCTGCATTGCAGGGGGTGCGCATGGCCGCCACTGCTGAGGCTGCTGCTGCTGCTGCTCTTGGTGGCGTTCCAGAGAGATGCGAGAGCATTGCTGCAAACGGCAAACTTCACTCACGGGAGGGGCAGGAGCGGGGGCAGGGGGAGGGGGGAGGGGGGTTGCACAGCTGCACAGCTGCACATGAGAGAGAGAAAGAGAGTGAGAAAGAGAGAGATTGAGATAGAGAAATATTGAGAGAGAGAGAGATTGAGAGAGAGCGATAGAGAGATTGAGAAAGAGAGAGATAGAGAGAAAGAAAAGAGAGTGATAGAGAGAGAGAAGTCACAAGCAGAGGCTGCTAAGCACAAACCAGAAAAGAGGGACCAGAAGGAAAGTCATCGATAGGGTGTGTCCAACCCTGCAGTCTGACACAAACTCAACCCCTCCCCCGCCACACACCAGCTCTTAGGACTGATATCTCACGTTCCTACAGGTTGACACGGGGTAGGGGTGTTCCTCTGGACACGTTGCTTGGTTCTTTTCACACCAAAATAGCCAAAATGACATCCTCAGAGCTTATCGGTAAATTGTCTTTATTGGTTTTTAAAAATACATTTCCAATAAACACATTTACACTGATAAAAACATTTCATTTCATTTTCTTACAGTTCAAACACACACTTCATCACATTTATTTCAATAAAAAAGATTAATTTAAGGGGGATTTTTCCCAGTTAAAAACATTCAAGACACGGAGACACCACAGAAATGACAATATTTACAAGACCAAACCGAAAAATGAAAAAAAAGGAAAACAAGCAATGTTCACATGGACAGTGAAGTGCTGCAAAAAGGCACGTGAGTGCCCGGGCTGTGTCGGGTGGGTCAAAGTGTGCAATGTCTCTCTCTCTCTCTCTTCCGTGTGTGGTGGGGGGGTGGACTATATAACAAGTTCTTTCCAGTGGTCCACCCCCCATTTCTCTCTGGCCAGACGCTGGTTTTGCGAAAGGTCCACCATAACGCCGTCCTGGAGGAGGTTTTGCGTCCTCCTCCTGAGAGTGACAAGGTCCACTGTAGTCTTTTGGTAGACCTTGATGTTCCTCGCCTCCCACAGGACCTGCTTGATGGTGTTTATGATCCTCCTCTGACGCTGGAGCTCAGGTGTTCGGCATCCTCCTCTAGGCCCGTAGAGGACACTCTCAGCAGTCAGGGAGGATCTGGGCAGCAACCTGTTATGGGAGACAGAGGAAACAACAAGGCCCCAGACCCGTCTGGCCACGGAGCACTCCCAGAACAGATGGTATACATGTTCTGAGTCAGTGCATCCGTGGGGGCAGCGCTCGGTCAGGGCTAAGTGCCGCCTATACATGAAGACCCTGGTGGGGAGACACATATGAGCAGACATCCAGGCAATGTCTTTCTGCTTATTTGATATGCATTTATGCAAGACATTTGCCCAGATTATAGACGGGTCCAGGGCCGTGCTGCCCCTCGGGAGTGTCATGGTCTCTGTAGATTTTAAATGAGCCATGATGATTTTATAACTCCACGAGGTCAGCCCGGCCCTGGGCAATCCCGTCCTCAAGGCAAAGTCCCTCAAGGCTCGATATACATGTGGGGGGTCCCAGCTATATGGTATGGTGAGGTCCAGCACACACAGGCCCATCGTCCTAAGGAAGGGAGTGGCATAGTACCTAGCAAAGGTACCAGAGGCCTTCTCAACCTTCCTAGTATTCTGGACCAGTGTGGCCAGACCCTGCACCAAAATGATGTTTACTATGTCTGGGACCCCCCTACCCCCATTCCTCTCCTCTCTGAGGAGGGTGGTTCTTTTCAGTTTTTCCATCGTACTCCCCCAGACAAAGCGAAAGGCCATTCTAGTAATTAATTTACTAGTGGCTTTGTCTGGGGGGAACACCCTCCCCACATAGAGAAAAATGGGTAGGACTATTGCCTTCAGGACCAGGATCTTACCCGTCTGAGTCAGAGGCCGCACGCTCCAGCTCCGGAGTTTGTTTTGGACGTGGCGCAGGGCTCCCTCCCAGCTCAGCTTTCCCCCTCCATTTGACTGGAAGGTCACCCCCAGGAGCTTGATATTGTCTCTGCGTACAGGGAAGGAAACGGTTAGTGACTCACACCAGTTTCGAGACAGGAACAGTTCACTCTTGTCCCTATTGACAAGGGCGCCCGTGGCCGCACAGAAGTCACTCAACACCTTGTTGGCAGTGGTTATTGAGTGACCATCTGTGCCGACGATGGTGATGTCGTCCATGTACGCCATCACCTTAAGCCGCTCCCCCCGGGCCCCGGGCAGTGGATAGCCAGCAATGCCCGGGTTAGCCCTGATAGCCTGGAGGAACGGTTCAAGGTAGATGACGTACAGGAGGGATGCTAGAGGGCATCCCTGCCTGACGCCGGACCTAATGGCGAAGGGGGAGGAGGGCTGCTTGTTCACAACCACCCTCCCCGAGATGTCCTTCAAGCACATTTTGGTCCAGCGCAGGAGGGAGCTAGGAAAATTAAACCTCTCTAGCACCCTCTCCAGGCACACGTGGCTTACCCTGTCAAAGGCCTTCTCCTGGTCTAAACTGAGAAGGCCCAGGGGGGACCTGCGCTCCCCGGAGTGGATTATTACGTCCCTCACGAGGAGCAGGTTGTCATTTATGGACCTCCCTGGCACACTACATGTTTGGTTGGGGCCGACCACCGATGGTATCAGGTGTTGGAACCTCCTCATCAGCGCCTTCGCCATGATCTTATAATCCACTGAGAGGAGGTTAATCGGCCGCCAGTGCCGGAGGTCCTTCAGGTCCCCCTTTTTAGGAACAAGAGCGACTGCACTCTGCCTCAGTGAAGCCCCCAACCGCTCCTCCCTGTACGCAGCCCTGAAAACGTCCGCCACGTCCTCCTTCAGGAGATCCCAGAAAGCCTGATAAAATTCAGCTGGGATCCCGTCAGGATCAGGAGCCTTGTGTAGATTGAGGGAGCGCGCGGCCAGGGTGAGCTCCTCAGTGCTCAACTCCGGTTCCATGCTCTCTTCCCCCAGGCGTCTGTCCAGGCCGTCCAGGAAGGTGTCCATGAGGGCCTTGTCCGCGGGCCTTACACTATACAGGCCCGCGTAGAACTCCCTGGCCACCTCCCGGACCTCCGCCTCTTCAGACACCACCACCCCCCTGCTGTTGTAAAGGGAGGAGATATTATTACTTTTGGACCGTGCCCTGCGGAAGAAGTACCTTGTACATTTCTCGTCCTCCTCGAGGCCCTGGAGTTTGGAGCGGAAAGTGTATTTTTTCCGCTCCTCCCGATAGAGGGCGGAGAGTCTCTGTTTAGCGAGTGCAATCTCGCTGCTAACTTCCAGGCCTCGGGACTGGAGGAGGCTAAGTCTCTGGAGGGCAGCGTTAGCTTTCCCGTAAGCTGCCCTCTTTTCTTTTGCCTTCCTCCGCCCGACTGCCCGGAAGTAGCCCTGCACTCGCTCTTTAACCATCTCCCACCACTCTATCGGGGAGTCAAAGAGATGTTTTAAACTCACCCACTCCAGGTACCGCCTCGAGAAGGAGAGACGTACTTTGGGGTCCTGGAGATGGCTGGTGTTCATTCTCCAGAGACCCCTACCAATGGTTGTGGTCTTCTCCCATACCAGGGACACGGTCACCATGTGATGGTCTGAGAAGTGCGCTGCCTGGATGGAATAGGCGTGCACTCTCAGGCCTGGGGAGAGCAAGAACATGTCAAGCCGGGAGGAGGATTTTCCAGAGGAACTCACCCATGTGTGTTGTGGGGGTGAGGCGCCCCCGGCGTGTGAAGGGAGAAGTCCTCTATGATGGACCGCAGCTCGTCGCTCGACCGATCTCTCCTTGGTCTGCTGCGGTCCTCATCCCTGAGGGCACAGTTGAAATCCCCCCCCACGACAACCGGTATATTGCATTGGATAGTAGATCTTAGTTTTTTGAAGAGGGAGACTCTCTCGGCAACGCTGGTTGGGCCGTACACATTGACCACTCTAAGTGGGGAACCCCCGACACTAAAGTCAGTGACGAGGATTCGCCCACTTTCCAAGTTGTTATTTCCGGTGATTTTAATTAAGGGGTTTTTGGTCAATGTGCCGACCCCATCGGCTCTAGCAACGTTAGAGCCGGACCAGA
The DNA here is from genome assembly GCA_022702515.1 of Ilyophis sp. 1 JC-2022. Lineage (NCBI taxonomy): Eukaryota > Metazoa > Chordata > Actinopteri > Anguilliformes > Synaphobranchidae > Ilyophis > Ilyophis sp. 1 JC-2022. Next base: position 12,261,523 of record CM040395.1, read on the forward strand.
GAGAGTCCCCCATTCTCCACTCTTCCCTCAGAGTGTCATCCAGAGTGCGGAACGGAATCCCGCACTCCTGGAGAAGAATGACATCTGAGGGAGATTGTTGCAGAGTGGAGAATACTGCGTGGCGTTTGGTGGGGTCTTTGATACTACGGGTGTTGGAGGTGGTGATTGTGAATGTAAATGACATGGCTATGTTATTGTTTATTTTTGTCGTTTGTTCCAGGGTTATTATTTGCGATTTCGCGACAGATTTTATTTAGTTGTTCTAATACCCTGTCCTGGTTATTAGGGCGCCTACTCACCCCCTGACTCGGTCCGCCCACAGCTCTCCCCGCCATACTGCCTGGCGGGTTCCGTCCTGGAGAGGTGGGACAGGCTGGTTTTTCCCCAGGGGCCCCCTTTTCGGAGGGTCCTTGAGAGGTGGGCTGATGGATGCTCTTGGCGTGTGCGGGGTCTGGGCCAGGGAGTGACCGGTCACTAGTGGGCCTGCCTTGAAAAGTGATGGGGCGTGATAGGGTTTCTCTTTGATGTATGTGTGGTGGTGATGGTTTGCTTGGGCGTGGTGTAGGTTCTGGCCTGCTTTGGGGGGTAGTAGTTTGACTGGGGTTAATGATTCTTGACTGTGTTTGTCGTGTTGGTTGGATGTTTTGGCGGGCTATTGCTGGGTTTGGAGGTTGACCGGGTTTCTCTGTTGGGGATGTGTTGTTGCTTTTGCCCTTCCGTTTCCTTTTCTGTATTTGCCACGGTGTTGGTGTGTCAGATGGGTCGGTGTCTGTGCTCGAGGAGTCTGACTCCTCCACCATGATGGGGGTGTCGGAGTCAGGCTCCTCTTTAACTGTAGTGACTGTTTGTGGGGGTAGTGTATTTTCCGGAGGATCTGTGGGTGGGGGAGGTCCAGTGTGGTTCGTGTTCAGGGGGTTTGGTGCAGTGTCTAATGTGGCGGTGTGGTTTGTTCCAGACTGTGGGGGGGACGTGACTGGGGTTCTGGTTCTGGGCGCTGGGATAGGGGTCGGCGGTCGGGTAGGGGGTGTAGATCTTGGGGTAGGGGTCGGGGGGGGGCAGTCGATGGTGCCGGGGGTGCGGTGCCTCTAGCCCTGTTTGCATAGGAGAGCGGGCAGTCACGAAAGAAATGCCCACTCTCCCCGCAGAGGTTACAGGGCTTTGGGTCACGGCACGCCCTGGTCTCGTGCTCGCCGCCGCACGTCTTGCACTTGACCACTGTGCAGGCTGCGGCTAAGTGGCCTAACTCGCCGCAATTCCTGCACAGCTTGGGCATGCCGTTGTAAAACACCACACCCCTATTCCTCCCCAGTGTGATGGTACTGGGGATATGACATACCCCCCCCCACTACAAAGGGGTCGGGTCTGAGTTGGACCAGCCACTTCCTGGCCCCGGTCCACACACCATCCTCGTCAAGGATCCTCCTGGCGTCGGATTTAACCTCGCCATACCTGCACAACCACGTCGAAACATCGTGGTCCTGCACAGTCTCATTATAAATCTGCACAGTGACCACTTTGTTCTCCGTGTCGGACAGGGGCTCGACGCCAAAGTTGTTCAGGGGGCTCCTGTCCTTCCCCTCTCTATAGAGGTTCCAGAACCTTTCCAGGACATTGGGATTTCTGAAACTAATTTCAAAAATTTCCCTTTGACCTGGAACCTTCACCAGGCAGTTGAGGTCAGCTGGCACAAAGCCCATACCTCTTTGTAGCACTGCCCTACTAAACTCAAGACGGGTCAAACCTGTCACTCTCGTCTCCGGTCGAGTTGGGTTTGGGCCAGCAGCACGCCTAGCCTCCGCAGGGGTCACTGGCTCGGGGGCGCCCCTTATGGCTGCGCCCTCAGCTCCCTGTCCCGCCGGGGGGCCCGCACTGGTGCTGCCGCCACCCTCCTCGGCCCTCTGGATCCATGTCATACGGACGGCGTTATGGCGTCGCGTCCCTGGCACAGCTCTGGCTGCCATCCCCTTTCCTCCTCCAAGGCCGGTCTCCAGCTAGTGGGAAAAGCACAGAAAGAAGAACAGCACTCAGGAGATGGTGTTCCTTCCAGAAGGACCAGATATGCAGCGGCGTAGCAAAAAAGCTTATCGGTAAATGCTGCCACATAGTTGTATCATTCCGCCTGTTTGGAGATGCTATATTACATGATTGTTTGGCTTATCTGCTTAGCAGACATCCCTCACCCAGAGTGACTTACTCAACTTACCTTTTTACATACAAACTCATTTATGCAGCAGGATATTTTATCCCTTATATTATAGCTTACACTACACTGGAATGTGCTGTGGGATATGGACCATCCCTGCCTAACGCTGCGCACATTCGTAAACGTGCAGGATTCCACTGCTATCCCACAATGCATCTCATTCGCCTCTGCATCACCCTCCTCCTGAGGCTCTACCACCTGATATCTGTGCCCAATGTGAGAATTCAGCCAGTTCCACCGACAAGACGCAGTGTATCGATTCCTAACAGCAGCAGCTCGCGTCCGTGTCTCCTGGGGGAAACCGATTCGGCAGGTCGGCTCAAATCGCTTCTCACGCCGTGCGGCCCACAGGCTCAAGGGAACCGCAAGCTCGTTGCAAACCACATACAACCTGAACCCGCGTGTTTAAATACTGTAGGGATAATTGCTGTTTTCTTGAGTAGAGTCTCTGTCTCAAAGGAGGGCTGACTTGAGGGGTGCTCATTTCGATCCTTGTCAGGAATGAGACAAATTGCCCTGAAGTCATTTCTGCATTTTTAGGTGCGTTTATTTTTTTGTAATGCTGGAAGATGCAACAAATAGAGTACAGTGGGGTGAGAGAGTTTTACTCATTTCAAGATTTGCCAGTGGGGTAAAATAATTTCACTTGTCAAGCAAAACGCAACTTAAAACAAGCTAATATTTTACACTTTTGAGAAAAAAATAAGATTTTTAAGTCTCATTACAAGACTAAAACAGACATTTTTTTGTCATAATGTGTCCATTTTCCAGGCTGCATCTACAGTATATGTGCACTACGGTGCCCCGTGGGGTTACCAGTCACATTCAATACCAGAGCGGCTCACATATGAACTGAAAACTTGATGAGATGAGCTCAGCCGCCCAGCACCTCCCTGCTGGGTTGCTTCTGATTTTAAGGTAAAAACAAAAACCAGCAGATCCTGTCGTTTCCCAGGGCCATGGTTGAGGACCACTGTCTTAGTGGACATTTATACTGTATAGGCTACCACTGGTTATTTTTTAGAAGGGAGTGGCCTGTGACCTCTGACCTGTGACCTATGCGTGCACTGTTTTCTGACCTTCATGTTATCTGACTGACATCATTCTGGCTCTCACCCACTAGATCTCCATGTCCAAGCCCACTGATCTTTGTGCATCCGCTCCCTTCCTCAGGCTGTAGGTTTGAGGATTATAAGGCCCATCCCAGCACAGGGCAACACCCGTATCACCACGTCGCGTGGAAGCGGTTATTTCTGGGAGTGAACAGAACAGGATTTGATCAGGACAAAACAGGATCGCACATTAGCACGTTAGCACGTATTGCTCATAAAATCCGGGTTCTTCAAAACGATAACGATGCTGGGTTTTCGACCACGTTTTAGCATGCATACAGTATGCACAGGCTCTCATACGTGTTAGCATAAGTCAATCAGCTATCTTTTGCGGCTAAGTCACCCGGTTGAGTCCATAATTAAGAGAGCCACATGGGTGCTAAAGTCTGTTTCCTTTTACGAATATGTGACATGTCACATTTTATTGCGTGACCTGTACTGTTTAAAATGCAACTGTGAGTAGTTAAACTACTTGACAAAATAATTTCCTATTTTGCTTTCAGTTTTCCTGGATAAGAGAATCAGATGAATCGTATGTTGTTTTTATTTGTTAATTTTACACATGTATTTTTTATTTATGTATTTATTTATTAGCTTGCTTGCTTCTGGATAGATATGCATTTTTAGGAAAACCTTTGACGCATTAGGCTTTGAGTCTATTAGCAAATTACCTAATATTTAAAATGACACAGAGCAACATAATTATTGGATATTACAAGATGATAAAAGCTTATAATGACTCATACAATACCATGTCTATTTGAGTAGAACAGTGGTTCTCAAACTCAAACCTGTGCATTCCGGGTTTTTTCCAACCACAATTGCAGCCTCAGAATTTTAACAAGGGGTTCATTTAACAAGCTGATTTTCAAGCACTTTTCAAGAGATTGAGCAAGAGATTGGCTGTAACAAAAACCGGCATGCACAGGGGTCCCAAGGAGCCATTTTGAAAACCACTGGTCGAGAAGACACCATGTCATTAGACTTACAAAGATTGCATTTCAATATTAATTAACTGGATGTAAAACATACTGTATATGTAAAACATGCAAAGCCTCTTGTTTGAGCAAAGTAAGAATTGGCATCTAGGGTCATTCACGCGGCTGCATTTCACTGCAATATCATGGCACTATTCAAGTGCCTGCTTTTGTGGGAGTGGATTTCAATCTCTTATTTTATCCGTCCTCTTCTCCTCGGTCTTCGCCTGACCCGGAAATCGATTGAGGTTCACCATCTTCAAGGACATTCCAAACCACTAAATGCTGCTTGGAGGAGCGAGGAGTGTGGAATGAGAAGGCTCCCGGAAAATGCTTCAGTGAGGAAACACAAGTGTAGACTTTTCTCGGAAGGCCTGACGTGTATAAATTATCCACCACTCTCCACATCTGTCATGTCGTGGGTACACCCAGGCCCAAATGCAATTTTACCATTCTTTTCCATTTATTACAAAGCGCTAATCCATAATGACACTCATTCTCTATAACTAACAAAACACACATTTATTCATGAAAAAAGAAGGTAAAAAGCATTATAGTTAAGCACATAAGCATAATATGACACTGATGTTTGACTGAGCAAGGACGTTCCATTCGCCTAATGCATGTTGCCTCGATTCCTCCGTCCTCGTATCTCCGTGGAAAGGATGCAAGGAGTGAAAATAAGCGATTGGAATGAACCCATGGTGTCATTCAAGTGAGTTTAAAGGCTATGTCCTTGACCTTTCTCACCTCTACCACCATTGGTCAGATATTCTTTGCCAAGCAACAGTCATGCCTCTGTGACATCACTACCCAGTCCATATATGGCTCTTCCCATTCCCAATGCATTGATGAAAGGAACCCCATGTGCAAATGCAACAGCACTGAAAATTCTTGCTTTATTAAAGAATTATTGTTACCAAAACTTTTTAAGCAATATTTGTGTAGCCTAGGTAAGGACTTTTTGGCACCGTTAATGTTGCACATAGACATTACATTATAGTAATAGTAGAGTAGTATAATCTTATCTGCACTTATTATTCGCTCATGTATGAATTTTATGCACAGAAAACTGTTTTTCAAAGAATGAAACTGAATGAGACCAGGCAAGATAACTGTATTATCTTATTTAATGTTGAAGGCACCAAAGTGATTATTTACTAAACTAAGTCTCAATACATTTAGCTTATTTAGGAATACATTTAGCTTATTTAGGAATATTTAGGAATACATTTAGCTTATTTCCAGAGTTTGCTGAGGAGTTATCTCCTTGTAGCGTGAAGAGATTCCGTTCCTTCAAAGGCCAGCGGGGACTTCAATCATGTCTGTATCTACATTAGTGCCCTTTGGAGGAGATGAAAGTTGCTCAGATTTACATTTCAAACGCCCAGCTCTCGTCTGGCTGAGAACGAAGACAACAGCTCCATTATGGTCTAATCCCATGCTTTAGTGTGACGCCAGCCCCTAGCTTGTAAACCGTTTTTGCTGATGGTTCTTTTAAAAAGATTTTTTTAATAGGTTTTATGTTTATGTTTTTTTAACCATTTGGTAATCATTGAATCACTCACTCACCAATCAGGTTCCAAGAACATTAGCGCTGTAATTTTTCTCAGCCAATCCTGAGATTCCATGATGTAAAGTATGACATTTACCTGTCAATCAAGGTTGTGGTCAATTCCATTTCAAAACTATAGAGGAAATTAATTTAAATTCAATAGATGAATTGAGAATTCCCACAAGTGCTCTATGAGGAATTTACAATTAATTAATTTCAATTAATTTCCAAAGTTTTCTTGTTTAATGTATTCACACTGAAGGCACAGTCTTCTCTCCACTCGTTCATTCAAAGATATACACACAGCTATTAAAAATAGAAAATCTCAGTAATGCTTTACTTGAAGTAGAACTGTAGAAGTTTAATGTTGCATTCACAACACTGTACCTTTACTACACAACGAAACATAGTGTTATAAGCATACATGATAATGAAACCAGTTTACAGCAAGTGGGTTTCATAGTGCATATGTATGTCTCATTACCTTGCAGGTATAGCAGCTCTTAAACACATAATGTGTATGTATGCTTATGACAGTGGTTTTTCCCATCATTTTGAGCTGTTGTGAGGTGTTACGAAAGACTCACTTCAAGTAAAGTGTTATTGAAATGTTTTCCATGCTGGGTGTAATGCTTCATTTATTGACTTGAATTGTTATCTGACTTTAAATTTAAAAAAAAATAATAATAACAATTGTGAAGAGGAAACTGTGTGTCCTAATAAAAAGTTAATAACTCAAAAGATGAGAAATCACTCCAGCTGACCTCATGACAATCAGCATTGCTGTTGCAAGACAGGGCTGTTTTTTTCGAACCCATTTTAACTGCCTGCTAGTGCTAGTTGGGGTGTTGTGAAATTAACTGCCCTGTAAGAACCTTCCCTGAGGGATTTAAAAAAAAACATTCTACCACTTGGTTTAATGACATAGAATAACTCTGACTGACATCAAAATTCCATAAAGAAACAAAAATAAATCCTGTTAATTAGGCAGTTCATAGTTACCATTTTCCTAAAATACATCCTTTCAGATATTATTTGGTTTGGTTTTCCTAAAATGATTTGATGTGGAGACAAAAATAATATTACGTGCATTATTTGCATATTATATGTATTTTTAGTCAAACTACAGTGCTATTGTGAATATGTTTATTGGAGACCTACTCAACCACAGACATAAATTTGACACACAGAATAATAGAACACAGTATAGCCTTGTGTTTAATCAAGTAAAACACTATTATACGCATGCCTGCGTTCTGAGATATGGAGACCTTTCCATCGTTCCCATGTTTCTGTCTTGTCATTGTCTTCCTACGCCTGGTGCGCTCCCAAATGCTTCGGAACCATTAACAGGGGAGCACCTCGGCAAGTCGCGATTCCTGGGCCAAGACCGAATATGATCCCTTCAATCTTTTGAGGGCGCATATTTGAGTCAACTTCGTCAAAAAGTTTTTGAGTGGGCGACTTTTTCTCACAAATGGGGGCACTTAAAATTCCCGGATGAAACCCTTATTTCCGGGGTTTTGTTGAGGGGATACAGGAGCGCACTCATCCGACAATTGCAGGAAGTAAACTGGAAGTAAATTAAAATTACAACTTGTACTTTCTTTTTATTTTTGTTAATTCTATCTTCATTAATAATCTACGATTTGTAACCATTGTCATATGTAAACTGATTGATATTCTCAATTTTAAAAAAGAGAAAAATATCACTCTTTCACTAGTTTGGAAAGAGTTTTGCAGGATTTCTTGCAAAGTGAGGGGAGAGGGCACATAGTAGACAGGGGTCTGAGTGGACAGGCGACAGGGGGCAGGGAACAGGGATCCTATTCAGTCACGGCCCTGGAGTGTGTTTGGAAGAGCGAGGCGGGTTCCCAAATCAGGTTTTCACTTCCAGATCGGAAGCCGGTTAGCATTTTGCTTCCCTTTGATTCATTTCTGTCCTCGCTTGAAGGGAAGTAGACCGGCAGGACAAAGAACCCTTCCGGAACCATCCATACTACTTGCAAGGTCGAAATCTCCAGCAACTTTGCAGTCATCAATTTTTACAAGCCACTGCTTGTTACTTTTTATTTAGTCAGAGTGGATGGTACAGTGCGTTTGAAATAGACGGCTTGGTCGCGGGCCAGCGTGTTTCTCGACGCTATAGCTGCAGCTTACTCTCGGGAGCAAGAGGACGGCGTAGTTATTTTCTGTCATAAAATATGGCTAGTGAAGCCGTCAGATTTTTCCTGCCCAAGAATTACACCCCCAAGGATATGTTTTTTTTTTATGAGTGTGTGTTTAAACACATACCATATCAATTTAAACTTGCAGGCCATATTGTCACAGCTTTAAGGTTTGTGTGTCCATGTCAGAGTCAAAACAATGTGTTATTGTGTGTTATTGATCCGGACCCCTAAGGCTATTTCTGCAAAGCAGTCCAATATTGATCAGAATGTGGTGTGATATGTATCATATATGCTAACATGCATCATACAGTACCAAATCCATGGTAATGTGGCTGTATTATACTCAGTGCACTTATATTTTATATATGAGCATCAGTTCTGTATAGTGAAAAAATCTGACCTGGGTTGAAACTCTTGTGGCTCTATATATGCCGGTAAAATCTGAAAACAATCCTGCATGATCACCAACTAAATTATACAATCATGTGAAATAATAATTTTGGCCTGAATATTGTAAGTAACAATATTGTAATTGTAAGTAACTTAGTGGTGTGTAAAGCTTTTTTTTTTTAAAGTGTTCCCTAGGTCTGGAGAGAATTGTGCCTCTTGTAAGTAGGTTTAATGAGTAAAATTATGGATGTTAAATCCTATACTTGGGTAATGGCTGTACTGTAGGGACTATGGGAGTGGATTGATGGTCACTGCAGACCATGTTTAGGTTAAACTGAAACTTCACCTCTTTGTGAAATGCAGTGTTACTGTCATGTTTTCTTTTTACCCGAGGGCACGTGTTAATCCGCGCTTCAGAAAAAGAAATTGCCTTTGTGTGTGTGTGTGTGTGTGTGTGTGTGTGCATGCCTGTGTGTCCATGCATGCATATGTGTGTGCATCTGTGTGTGTGTGTGCATGCATGTGTGTGTGTGTGTGTGCGTCTATGTGCGTGCATGCGCGTGCGTCCGTGTATGTGTGTGCGCATGTGTGTGTGTGCGTTTATGTGCGTGCATGCGCGTGCGTCCGTGTATGTGTGTGCGCATGTGTGTGTGTGCATGTGTGTGCGTGCGTCTATGTGCGTGCATGCGCGTGTGTCCGTGTATGTGTGTGCGCATGCGTCCGTGTATGTGTGTGCGCATGTGTGTGTGTGCGCATGTGTGTGTGTGTGTGTGTGTGTGCGTCTATGTGCGTGCATGCGCGTGCGTCCGTGTATGTGTGTGCGCATGCGTCCGTGTATGTGTGTGCGCATGTGTGTGTGTGCATGTGTGTGTGTGTGTGCGTCTATGTGCGCGGACATTGGACTGATACACGACAAAAACCAAATCGTAACAAGCATTTTGATCATATATTTAGACTAGAATCCTATTTCTGTTACCTTTTTTGCTAAATAAGACAAAAAGATTGCCTGTGAGGGGGGGGGGGGGGAGATAGTTTTACTCATTTTAAGATTTGGGGTTGGATAATTTCACTTGGCAAACACAAAGTAACTTAAAACAAGCTAATATTTTTCACTCTAGAGAACAAAAATAAGATTTTAAGTCTCATTACAAGACTATAAAAACACTTGTTAAGACAGACATTTTTTGCAGTGTACCACAGCTGAAAGGTGTGGCTGAGTTGTGTATTTCTTTTTATGGCTTTATGTCTTCAGAGAAAAGTGTTTCTTTCACCACGTTTCTCTCTGCACATCCACCTTCATATATTACATAATATTCCTGTATTAGTCCTGTATGCAGAAATGGGCTTCTCCACCCACTGGCCAGAGTGCTGTGTGGATTCTAAAAATCAGCAGCCATTTTCAACATTTTAACAGCCACATATATATAATGTGTTATATATAAAACACATTGAAGGGAATAAGGCTTCTTTCAATTAGGACTCTTATGTATCTAAGAAAAACTGCATTTAGGTGAAATCTGACTCCATTCCTTTATTAAATACTTCTCACTATATTGACATCTATTACTTTTAATGAGGTGTAATAAATGTTTATGGTCAGCATTTAGTCCTTTAGAGAGCATGAACAATGGCTGTGTCTGGCCAGGCTTTATTTCTGAAGCCTATCATACTGTGTGCTGTTCCATTTAATCTCTGGGTGCATCCCAAAATTTTTCACTCCCCACCTCCTTTCCTCCATTCTCCCACTACCACTCCTCTCCTACCCGGAAGTTTGCAAAACTGTCTGAACGTTTCGAGTACGAGTATTTGCATGTACAGTATACAATGCACCTGACACTGCGGTTTGTGTCGAGACATTAATTCATATGTAACCATTAATACGTAATTAAGATGTAATCCGCTACATTAGATTAAAACACAAAGATTGGTTTCCGGGGCACAGAGTAGAGGAGGTGGTAGTGGAGGAAGGGAGGGTGCATTTTTCGATTATTGGGAAGCACCCTCTGTGTGGGTGGAATGAGCTCACCATCATATGTCCACTGTCCACTTTTGATGACATCACTAACAAAAGACCAGATTGATCTCTATTTATGACACTCGTGTAGTGTTTTTTTTTTTCAAAATCTTTGTGTTGGAGTATAATTATTTGCTAAAACTTTTTAAAATTAAGTTTCTGATTGTTTTTATGTGACTGGATGTATAATAAAATCCATAATATGATTAATTATTAATATTTTGCTCACAACAAAAGTCTCTGGATGCTGATGGACATTAATTAAAGTTATGTAATGTCGTGTTAATGAAATATTCATTGAACTAATGATCTAATGTGAAGTAAATGGAACTAATAGCTGCAATTCTTTTCTGCAATACGCCTCCTTAGCTCCAACTGTAATGCATTACGTTTACAAAGTAGATTTTGCATACGGCAGAATGGCGATGTGACAATTGCTAATATTTCACATTTTATATTTATGGCCGCAGTAGCGAAGCAGTGCCAAGCTATAAACTTGCAACCAGCAAACTGCTGCTGTGCTGTAATGTACTCTGAAGTAATGTGAGCTCATACATCATCGGGAGCCATTTTCTTCTCACAGTGTTTAAATCAGGGCTTTTCCTATCAAAGCCTCTAAGTGTTCTCTTTTGGAGTTTTAAATGAGTATTGAAGTTTTTTTAAGTGTACAGCACCCAATTCTCCTTTTTTTTGTCTCTGTAACACAACTCTAATAATGCAGAAGGTTCTTACGTCTGCTCTGACGTTGTGGGGCCTCTTGACGCCGCTCGAGTGCCTGAGGAATGTTGTGTTTGTGTCAGGCGCTGGCAGAACGTTATTTACAAGCTAGAACAAGGCTTTCCGTCTTCCTCGGGAAACTGGTCCTGATGAAAGCCGGCCGCTGGGAAAGCTACGGGCCAGTCAATGTCAGGCGACATCAGGGCCATTGAAAGATTCACAGAATTAGAGTTCCTTGCTTGATGAATATATTCATATATTAATCATTGAACCCTCAATAGGTTGGATTATATGTGTGTGGTGTGTCAAACACCACTGAGTGTCACTCCCTGAGTTAGATTTCTCCCACACAACCTCAGTGAGTCGTCGTAGTATTTTTAAAAAGGGACATAGTGGTGTAAGTTTATGCTCTCTCTTCAGTTGTGTCAGTTTTTGGGGGATATTATCTCACCCGTGCTCCCTCACCACCGCCACCCCACAGTGGAGGTAAATGCCTATTTATATAACCATATTTCTAATGGATAAATATGAAAGCTGTACATGTTATTACAAAGCCCGGCCATTATTGTTTTCTCGATGACTGAAAGATGCCATCTAATCATTCAAGTCTTGTAAGAGTGACACTCTGCTTGTTCTGCCTTGTGATTGGGTGTCTTTACTTAAAGGGCGGAGTCAGGGAGTGCTATTCATCAGGACGGCTGGGATTTGGGGCTCATTTTGTCTCTGTCCATCTCTCTCTATCGCTCTTTTTCTTCTCTCTATCTCTCTCATCCCTTCTGCCTCTCTCAGCCTCCCTCTTTCACTCTCTCTATCGCTCTTTTTCCTCTCTCTATCTCTCTCATCCCTTCTGCCTCTCTCAGCCTCTCTCTATCGCTCTTTTTCCTCTCTATCTCTCTCGTCCCTTCTGCCTCTCTCAGCCTCCCTCTTTCACTCTCTCTCATCGCTCCCTCACCTCTTGTGTGTGTGCGTGTATGTGTGTGTGTGTGTGTGTGTGTGTGTGTGTGTGTGTGTGTGTGCACTGCTTACCCACGCTCCAATGGCTGCTTTAACACTGATAATAAGCCAGAGACCCATCAGTACACAGGACACATCCCCTGCACATCACCCAACAGACCAGCATGCGGCCCCGGGCCTGATTAAGCCATGCAGACAGCGGCGTGTGGCAGCTGGGCGGGGCCTTAAGCCCACGCGCTGACTGCATCTGAGGCAAAGCTGAAAACGCAGGGTGCAGCGCCTCCTCCTTTGAAGGGTCCGGGCTGCCTGATAGGAAGAGGAGAAGAAGAGGGGGAAGGAGAACACAGGACGCACGCCACAATGTTTCACCGCGCAGAGCGTTATTCCGGAAGGTTCTTTAGAATAACGGTTTGGAACCTAGAGTTCCTCTCCATAAACCACCTGATATTCAATAATCCACCCGGCAGAATGAAGCCCTTATCCTGTCCTGTTCAATAGGCCGTCTGATTACCACATGCTGCCAGATGGTTTGTTTATTTTGGCTGGGTTCCATTTGGTGACAGCTGATAACATAACTCAGCTGATCCTCTGATCTTGTGATGAGGTGGGGCATGGAAAGAGGGAAAGAGAGAGAGGCGGGTGGAGGGGGGGGGATATAGAATTCATCCCATGCTCGCAAATTCGAGATGACAAATGAGAATAATGGTTCTCCTGGATAGAACGGCAGGGTAGGACAGTAAGACTGTACAGAAGTGGCCCTTCTCCTTTGTGACGCCCCTGCAGCTAACGAGTTTATGAATTTTAATGAAGGCGACCGCATTGTCCACTCCGCCGAAGACCTGCCGCAGAGACTACTAATTAAGTGGTGGCTCGGTCCAAAACCGGGCAATCTGCTGCTGCCACCTACTGGTCAGTTGTTGACACAGCATCTAGTTCACTAGCTGCGGTTGCAGTGAACTAGTACAGATGTGGATGAACATTTCCTGCTTTTGGGTTTGTGTTTGTCTATGACCTGACTGAGATGTGCTTTTAGCCATAACCATAACCGTTAGCTTTGACTAACACCGCAGAAGCCATGGTCTATCTTTAAGTGCACTTGTGTTATGTAAAATGGCGTTGTAGTTGTGGAGGTGTTGTCTTAAGCATTAATTGTGTTATTTAAGAATGTTTAACAGGACTGGTTTAAATCGAATAGTATTGCATACTGTTGATTTAGGGTGGTCCTTTATGTGCGTTTATAGTAGAATGTGAATTCCGATCATTCACACCCCTGCAGGTAACCAAAAACACAGAAGACTTCTAAGAGGTTAATGTGCGGCACGCAGGTATAGCCAACTCAAACAGCCACACATAAAAACAATATCTAAGGGGAGATGAGGAGATTGACTAACAGAGATCAGATTTGGGCAGTTGGCTAATTAAGAGTCCCAGCTTTGAAAAGACATCCATTATTCAGTGGAGGATCTGGAGTGCTCGCTGTGGGAAACATGCTGCCTGCTGTCACGTTTCAGACCGCTACATTACCAGTCTGTGATCTAGCATGAAAACATCGTTTAATTATTCTACCACAATACTTCTGAGGGCATGTTATACGTTGTTTCGATGTCACTTTGAATAGTTGGTGTGATAAAATTGCCGTTTGATGTACCCTCGGGCATGTTTACTTTGAGTCGTCCTGCTGGTCGCCATCTCCAGATTGAAGGAATGCAGGAGCCCGCTGTGCAGTATGGTGCGATGTCTCCCCCTAGTGGAATGTTTGTGTTATTACATGAGAGTTGGAGTTAACCGTTTCCTGTCAGTTGGGCATATTGTCTCCTTTCAGAACATTTTGTTCATTACATTATTACAACATTTACTACATTAGATTTTCAAACGTACAAAAAAAACGTTAAAAAGTAAAACACAATTTAAAAAAAACAAACGTGGAAAAAAACCAAAAAAAAACTAAAAGTAATAGGTTTTTTTTTTTTTTTTTTTTTTTTTTTTTTTTTTTTTTTTTTTTTTTTTTTTTTTTTTTTTTTTGGGGGGGGACACACACAACAGGGGGTAGGGGGAGGGGAGGAGAGGAGTGGAGTGAAGGAGGAAGAGCTCTCTTGAAGCGCTTGTTCTTCTTGCTTTTCAGCAGTCTCCCTCTTTCTGCGCTTCACCACTCCCACGGGCCACCATTCCCCAGAGAGAGAGGGACCGACAGAGAGCGAGAAGAGGGGGGGGGGGGGGGGGGGGGGGGAGGGGGCGGAGGAGGAGAGCGGAGGCAGGGGATCTGTGTGGTGTGTAGGGTTGATTTTTTTTTTGGAGGGGGGGGGGGGGGGGGCGGACTGCCTGGAAGAAGGCGAGCAATGTTTTGAATTTTTTGCGAGCCATCACCCCGTAGCCAGTGAGGTCAATGGCAGGGGGGGGGGTGGAGGGGGAGGGGGAGGGAGGTTAAAGACCAGGCGCGCTGCTGCGTTCTGGATAAGCTGAAGGGGTCTAATGGCCGATGCTGGGAAATATTCCCATATTTCATGTTTTTCAGATAAAATCCATTTTATCTTCGGAAGATAAAAAAAAGTTTTTTTTTTTAAAAAAAAAATTCAGGTTAAATACATCTTATCTGCTTTACACATGCTTGGCATTGTAACCATTGTAATAAATTCAATGAATTAGCTAGATCCTTTGTGTAGATTAAATGAATACAGTACTTTTTTGCCATGCTTAAATACACCAATTGCATTGCAAAAAAAAAGCCTATAGTGGGTGTTGTATAAATGCTAATATATTTATTGAGATTGGGGTAATGTTATGGGGTCTTAAAATTAGAAAGTGAAGAAAAAAATTGCTTTCTTGTTACATATCTAACCTATCACTGGTGTCATACAAAAATACTTGTATATCCTTTGTGTGTGTGTGTGTGTGTGGGTGGGTGTTCCCACATTTCGACAAGTTCTTGTCTAGCTCTTTGCTTTCTGAAGACTATTTTGTGTGAGCAGAAAAATTATTTTCCACAATGTTTTCGCAGTACACCAATGATATAGTGGCTGTGTTACTGTGGCACTGCCCTCTGGAGGAGGAATGATGTAATAACATAATTGTTGACTTGGTGAACAAAAAGACCAGCAGGGGGCAGGCAGGTAATGCTGAAGTAAATGTTACATTTATACATACAAGTAATCGTACTGTGGCAAGCTGGAATAAGACATGATGCAGTCATGCCCACAAAATCATGCAATTATCATGTGAAAATACAACTATAATGTGTTATTTACAAAATGTGATATAAAAATATTTATTATTTATTATAATGTATAGGTTAGTATGCTAGGCACAACACTGTACTGAGTGAGGCATCTGTACCTCATTGCTGTTTTTGGAATGGTTTTTATCTGACATTTTGCCAGTTTCCTATTATTATTATTATTAATAATAATAATAATAATAATAATAATAATAATAATAACAACAACAACTAAAAAGAAGGGTTTGCACTATGTACGTCGCTCTGGATAAGAGTGTGCTAAATGTGTATAATGTAATGTAAAAAGGGTGGCTCAGTGGTGCGGTGAGTCGCCTCACAGTAAGAAGGCAGTGAGTTTGAATCCCGGCTGAGGGCCTTTCTGTGTGGAGTTTGCGTGTTGTGTCCGTGTGGGTTTCCTCCCACGGTCCAAAGACATGCGGGTTACGCTAATTGGAGAGGCGAAATTGTCTTTTTGGAATGAATGTGTGAGTGAATGGAGTGTAGGCCCTGCGATGGGTCGGCGGCCTGTCCAGGTGTACTCCTGCCTTTCACCCAATGTTCAGTTTATTTGTATTGTGCTGTTTACAGAGAACTGTGACAAATAAATGCATTCTGGGATAGGCTCTACACTGCAAAAACCAAATCTTAACAGGCATTTTAATCTTATATTTAGACTTATCTTATTTATGTTACTTTTTTGCTAAATAAGACAAACTGTCTGCCAGTGGGGTGAGAGAGTTTCACTCATTTCAAAATTTGCCAGTGGGGTAAGATAATTTCACTTCAAAAAGTAACTTAAAACAAGCGAATATTTTCCACTTTTGAGAAGAAAAATAAGATTTTAAGTCTCATTACAAGACTAAAACACTTGTTAAGACAGTCATTTTTGCAATGTAGCCCCCCCCCAGCGACCCTGACCAGGAGTAAGCGGTTTAGAAAATGGATGGATAAACAAAAAAACACACAAATCATAGGAGGGAGTAACAGAAGGAAAGATAGTTTTGGGAGTGACTGTGGAGATGCTACAGAACGCTGTGCTGTTTTCAGTAGTGTGCTTCACCAGTGCGATTGCTTTTCTGTGGCCTCACCAATTACGGTGTGAAATGTCACGCAGCACTCGGAACTATGGGAAATGCGGTTCGGCAGAGTCGGAAAAAAAATACAAGACTTCCTGCACGGGCTGAATGTGCTGAATGTGCGCTGTTGCAAAAACCTCGCCACACCCCCCCCCCCAAGTGCAAGGGATGGGCAGTGTGGAACGGAATGTTAGAAATGTACCAGAAGGCTCTGCCTCATTGGATAAGCACATGGTTTTCTTGTGAGGCTCAGGACGCTAATGTAACACCTTGACCGTGCTAATTAATTTAGCGCCCTGGTCAGGGGGCTTCTCCACGAGAGCCGCACCTCAGAACACAATGCAGGGGCCAGAGCTATAATTAGCGATCTGTCATGTGCGTAATGCTCCAGGGGAAAGATGTGTCTGAAAACGCCGTGCTCAGTTCCTGTTGCTGTTTGTTTTGTTGTTTTTCATCCAGTTGAAGCAGGAGTAAGTTAGTTCTAAAATGAAAATTGGAAATAGACTTTTTTAAGTATGTAAAAATGTATTGTTTCTGTAATGAATTGCATAAATTTCACTTTCATTTATGCAATCTTTTATGTTTGTCTATATACACTGAATACATATTTTGTGTGTGTGTGTGGCTGTGAGTATATGTACATTTAAAACAAACTTTCTAATACAGGGCTCATACTGAATAGTTAATAGTTTGGGAAATGGATTAAATCCCAGCTTTCAGGGGGTATACTACAAAGCAGGATTTATGAGTTGGATAACTGCACTGAGCAAAACCTGGAACCCTCCCAAATCTGGAACATGGACTGAAGTAAAAAGAGCGGTTCTGGGTTTTACTCAGTGCAGTTATCCAGCTAACTCAGTAACCCTGCTTCATAGCAGGACTAGAGCACTGAACACTGTCTTTTCACAAATTTGGGGGTTCTCAGCTCAAACAGCTGGTGGTACTAGGCTTGATTAGTACTTGGGAAAACAAAGTGGCTCTTGGGAAAAGGAGTTGGCGGGCCATTAAGGGGAATTTTTTTCCGAGTTCTGAGTTCACATTTGACCTTACAGGGGCCTGTTCCAGAAAGCAAGATTACTGATTTAGCTGGACAACTGCACTAAGTTTTTTTTTGTTCCAGATTTAGGAGGGTTCCGGGTTTTACTCAGTGCAGTTATCCAGCTAAATCAGTAATCTTGCTTTCTGGAACAGGCCCCTGGTCAAATAAAGGTAAAACATTCTTTTTAAAACCATAGAGCAGTGTAGACCGGGGGCTCCAGTGTGAGTTGAGGTTCCTCAGCTGCAGATAGCTGCAGACTGAGCATGCTCAGTAAACCCCAGTTGGGCCAGGGGGATGTACTGTACTGTGCTCAGTGCAGGAAGAAAACATCCTGTTCATCCAGACTGGGTTATCCAGAACAGCGCATGGCTGACTGGCTGCAGTATCCACTGGGGTTGTCTGGGCTGTTTGTAGGGGGTTTAGACAAGGCTTTGGTAAAGAGCATAAATACAAACCGTACGCAACGCGATGATAACCTATGAAAATCACCCCCAGGAAACAAATGAATAAATAAATGAGGCAATCTCAGGGCAACATCCACCAGCGGTGCATGGCATTGTGGGTACAAAGCCAGAGAGACATGTTATGTCTCTCCCAAGAATCTGGCATATTACACACCTGTACACATGCTCATACACACACACACCTTTACACACGCTCACACACACTCTCTCTCACACACACACACACACACACACACCTGTACACATGCTCACATACACACACGTAAGCATGCTCACACACATAGTTCCACACAGACATGCCCGTATACATACACACACACACACACACACACACACTACTGCACAAACACACATGCAATATGCAAACACACACACACACACATTCTCTCTCTTTCCGTTTTTCTCTCAAACCCACATACGTGCATACACATACACACACACACACACACCCACACACACACACACACACCCACACACACACACAGCACTTTGCCTCAGCCTCACTATACAATCCCACAGAGGCGGCAGTCTAAAGTCTCACTCACTGCAGGAAGAGGCCGTCATAAGTTCATGTTCATATCGAAGAGAGGAAAGAGAGAGAGGAGAGAAAGAGAGTCATGGGTTAGGCAGACAGGCTGAAGTGAATTCATATTATTCACAGGCATTACAGAGAGAGAGGGAGCTGTGATGCATTATCATTCATGTCTAGTACAGTAACAGAGGAAGAGAGAGGCCACACTTTCATATTCACTTACAGTACACAGAGGGTAGAAAGAGTGTGTGAGAGAGAGTGTGTGAGAGAGAGTGTGTGTGTTTGAGAGAGAGAGAGGCAGAAGGAGAGAGGACATGGAAAGAGAAAAAGAGCTTTCCAATAAACCGACGAATGGCCCTCGGGCTTTGTTGCGATTAGCAAAGCAGGCTAATTTTAGCGGGCATCGCTCGTCTGCAGCTGGTTTTTCTCTTCCTCCAGTAATGGTGTGCAACGTGGGAGCGCTGCCTTTGTGCATTTCACATCAAGGCATTCCAAATTTTCCAACGGTCGAAAAATAAAAACAACCGGTTGCTTTTTTCAGAATGTTTTCATGTGAAGTGCGCAAAGGTTGCACAAATCTAAACGCACAGAATCCAGACCGGGGCAGAGATCTGATCAGAAGACTGATAGCAAACAGTTCTGCCCAAAACTGTCATTTTTTAATGGAATTCTTTGGCTGTCCTGCAGAGAGGGAATTGGCGGTCAACAGGTGTGATCAGTAGTTTTTCAGTTGCAAAAACCAAACCTTAACAAGCATTTAAATCTTATATTTAGACTTTATAATATTATTTCTGTAACTTGTTTGCTAAATAATACAAAAATATTGCCAATGGGGTGAGATCGTTTTACTCTTTTCAAAATTTGCCAATAGGGTAAGTTACTTGTCAAGCAAAATGTAACTTAAAACAAGTGAATATTTTCCACTTTAGAGAGAAAAAAAAGATTTTAAGTCTCATTACAAGACTAAAACACTTGTTAACGCAAACATTTTTTGCAGTTTTCAGACTGAACAGACAATTTCATAAAAGACATTTCCCACATAATTATTTATAAAATACAAGATGCACAAGATGTACTGTACAGGCGTGGAAACACAGTGGACATGTCTCAAATCAATGAGGAATGAAACAGGGATTGTTATTGAAAAATAATGTGACGTCAGACATACTGTTCAGGATCTATGCCAAAAGATGTATGAAGATATTGAAATTGATAATGATTTGCTTCAGTTTTTTTTTACCGTCAATTCTGATGACCTGGAAAGTCTTATTCTGCAGGAGGAAGTTGAGCTGGCTATATCTCAGTTAAATTTAAAAAAATCTCCAGGCAAGGATGGATTGTCAGCAGAATTCTATGTGAAAAGTAAGAATGAAATTTTTGCTTTTTAAACCCAGGTTTTCAATTAAGGCATTGCACGAGGATATATGCATGACGCTTTTTAAGATGATGTAATAACTCTATTGTACAAAAAAGGTGATGAATTTGATATAAATAATTGGAGACATTTAACCTTAATGAACTTGGACTATAAGATACTTGCTAAAGTGCTTGTAAATAGAATGCAGGATAATTTGGAAGCACATATAGAAAGGGAGCAGACATGTGCTGTGAACGGACAGTTAATGTTTGATCATTTATGTACCTTAAGACAGGGGTTTTCAAAGTGGGGGCCGCCAGGGGGCGCCAGGGGGGCCAATTGGAAGGGAGAGGAAAATGAAAAAAAAACAATTTAAAAAAAAAAAATTAAATTTTTTTTTTTAATTTCAATTAAATTCATAAGATTACTGTGCCGGTTTAAAATAAGATATAAATTGTTATAAATCCTTTCATATCGAAATTAGGTCTTTGCCATGCCCTTCTTTCAATCGCAGCCAATAACTAACTGTCTGCCTGTCAGTCAAAGCGTTATGCTGAGCTGCTAACGGCCCGATTATGGAATCAAAATAGGGTCAAAAGTATTGTGTTTTGTCTTAAGAAGCTGTATGTTAGATGTTTTTATATTTGCCAGTGTAATTTAAAAGTTTTTTTTTAAAAGCCATTTCGCAATAGGGGGGCCCCAGCCAGAGGCTACGACTATTTGGGGGTCCTTGGCATGGAAAAGTTTGGGAACCCCTGCCTTAAGAGAATGCATTTCAAATGTGAAAGATGACGATGGTTTTTAGATTATTGCATGAGACCAAAAAAAAGCTTTTGATTATATATCAAGGGCATATTTATTTGAAGTACTGAAAAAGTATGGGTTTCCACAACGGTTTATTGATATGATTCGGTGTCTTTATGCAAAGTCTATAGTCCAAGTAAATGTAAAGGGTCATTTGACGGAATGTTTTGAAGTTTGTAGAGGTGTGAAACAAAGATGTCCACTAAGTGCTGGTCTGTATGTGATTGCAATCAGCCCTTTGATCAAAATAATTCAAAATGATAGGAGATTAAAAAGGTTAAAGGTTGGAAGTGAAAAAGATCATCATATCAGCTTATGCTGATGATGTAACAGTCTTTGTAAAATCACAAACTTAAGTGGACATTATATGTGAACATTTCAGAACTTATGAAAAGGTATCTGGTGCAGTTTTAAACCATCATAAATCATAAATTGTATGGATTGGAGATTTAAAGAGGCATTTCCCCATACAAATTAGCATAAAAGAAGAAATTAAGGTATTGGGTATCTATATAAGTAATGCAAACTGTTGTGAAACAAATTGGGGAAAAAAGGGAAAAGAAGTTAAAGGTGAAGTTATAAAGTGGTCAGGCAGAAACACTAATTATAGGTCTAGAATAGATATTTTAAAAATGTTAATACTGTCAAAACTAATGTTTTTAAGTTAAATCCTTTCACCAACCGAAAAATACATAAGCAAGCTAAATAAAGAGTGTTGTAAATTAGTGTGGGGAACAAACAGAGAAGTTACCAAAAGAGAATTGTGATTTAAACCGAGAATATTAGGAGGATTGGGATCAATAGATCTGAGTATCAAATTAAAAATAGCAATGTGTAAGATCATTGCAAGTGGAATTAACAGACAAATTAGCTGGATAGGTAATATTACTCATGAGGAAAAAAAGAAAGGAAGGAATTGAATCGGACAACCTTATTTTAAACTTATGTACAGAATTTAAACACTTAGATATTGACTGGGGTATATATAATTTAACAATTACCGAAGTTTATGGTGGTCTAATTATGTATAGACAATTAACTAACATAGAATGTGAAAGAACTGTCACATGAATATGGAATAAAAATATTTCCGAAAATATGAGAGATGTAGCCTGGTTAATATCAGTGAGGAGATTACCAGTGAGAGCTGTTGTAAAATGGAGTTGTTTTGTTAAAACGAAAACTTGTCCAATGCCTGAATGTAATGTGGATGAAACTTTGGAACATCTACTAATTGAATGTGATCGCTCAAAAAAGATATGGGAACAGATTAAATGTATTGGGGGAAACAATTTAATTACTCCGGAAACTGTTTTCTTTGGGAAAATGTGTAATACCAATGAAAAAAGTAGAGTTGTATTAGTTAATAATATGCTTAGTGAATTTACAAATATGGAAAACGCGATGTAAAATGACAATTGACCATAATTTATGTACATTACATTACGGGCATTTAGCAGACGCTCTTATCCAGAGCGACTTACACAGCATTTTGCATTTATACATAGTATCCATTTATACAGCTGGATATATACTGAAGCAATGCAGGTGAAGTACCTTGCTCAAGGGTACAACGGCAGTGTCCGACCTGGGAATCGAACCTGCAACCTTTCGGTTACGAACCCAGTTCCTTAACCATTATACTACACTGCCGCCCATGTATCCAGTGACTCTGTAATAAAGAACATTTTAACAGAACTAAAACGCAGAAGGACTATTGATGCAAACAATGGTAATGCAAGCCTTTGGGAAATCTTGAATTTTTAATTTAATTTTGATGATGTTTTTTTATCTGATGCAATCAAGCGTGTTTTTTTTTTTTTAGTATGTGATAATAGTCATGTTTATTGTATGAGATCACTAATATTTTAATAATTTAAATAAAGTATATTTTTTAAAACAAAAAAAACCACAGTGGATACTGTCTTCTTAATCCATAGCTATTACGTATTCTGTCATTGATGAAAAGCACGCAGACACTAGGTGCAGATTTGGACAAATACAGTTTTGTATGCGTCTGAATAACATTTTTGTCTTCTGTTTAGAGGTCAGAGGGCCAAGAGTAGGTCTAGAAAGCCACATTTATTCCTAGCTGCTGCTAATTATAGAAGAATAAGATGTGCCTAATTAGGCTTGAAATGAAAATGTACAGGGCGGTAGATCTTCAGGAACAGGGTTGGTGACCACTGATCTAAAGAGTTAAATTCTGTGTGTATTTGACCCGGATCTGATGGGAACGCTTCTTTTTGGATGAAGACATTAATTCTAACGCATGGCGTTGTCCCCATTTGTTTCCTCCTCGTCAATGCGGACGTTGTGTAGAAGATCTGGCGGTGATCATAATGATAATTTAAAAAGCAAGAGCTGTAATCGAGTCCGTTTATTTTCGCACTTTCAAAGATGAGAGAAGGGCCAGACATTTCCTGACAGACGCCATTGTCAAAGTCGAACTGAGACAACCGAGGTTGGGTCCCTTCCCGAAACTTTCTGAGCTAATGACCCAGGTAATGAGTGACTTAATTAAAGGGGAACTCTGGTGTTATTGTATGTTATTGATCTCTCCATGATCTTAGATGTCTGAAATTGTAGATTCTCCATCTGAAACGCCTCTCTCACTCGGCTACGCATCACTACACTGAGGCCTCTCCCATATCACTCAGGCCTCCCTCATATCATTCAGGCCTCCCCCATATCACCCCATATTTTTCCACAACAGGACACAGATATCTAGAAGATTAGTAAGTCTTAACTGGCATGTCTATTGACCATATCAAAGGTGGAGCGGTCAATTTACCATCGAGAACTGATTTTAGGGTGAAGTTCCACTTTAAGGGGGGTGGGTTGTGGGTGGAGGATTAGAAGTGTGGAGCAGGACAGTGAGGGTGTGAAGCAAACATTAAAATTTTCAGCAGACGTTCCCAGCCTTCATGCCCTGTGTACCCACAGTTCTCACCTGAACCCCTTCTCTAGCGTCACCTTTTTTGAACACAAGCCAGAAAATAAAATGGTTATTATTTGATTACGGCGCGCATTCGTCGTGGCATTGTTTCGACAACCTTATGCAACGTCACAACATTTATTTTCGGCTAATTCATGTGTGAAAATGATTCCTCATGCTCCCTGAACCACTCTTTCACAATTTGAGCCCGATGAATCTTGGCATTGTCGTCCTGGAATATGCCCATTGATGGGATGACCTGGCCATTCAGTACATGCAGGTACTCAGCTGACTTCATTTTATTTTATTTTTTTATTTCATTTTTTGCACGATGCATG
The DNA here is from genome assembly GCA_022702515.1 of Ilyophis sp. 1 JC-2022. NCBI lineage: Eukaryota > Metazoa > Chordata > Actinopteri > Anguilliformes > Synaphobranchidae > Ilyophis > Ilyophis sp. 1 JC-2022. The sequence goes on from CM040395.1 coordinate 12,285,375, forward strand.
ACGGGTGCAACGACAACTTTCTTTTTGGCCAGGCAGTGTAGTTTAATTCAACAATTACATATTGAACCCAAAAACCAGTAGCCCCTGTGCCTTCCCAGGATTAGAGTTGGGGGCCCCTGATTTAGAGCCACAGTAAAACCCCCAAGATCTCTGATGGCCTCCTACACTCTGGAGAGCCTGGATGAGAACGCTGGTCTCCAGCCTTGCTTTCATCACAAGCCACCAGCCATCTCACAGACTGAGTGGCGTAGGAAATGCCTGAAGTGCATTTGAGTTAGTGCACACTTCACCCTGATGAAGGCATATTGCCGAAACATGTTGGTTTTAACTTAAAATTGTAATTATTTTTGCAAAGAGAAAAGTGTGCGATTCTCATATATTTTCTCTGATTCAATGGAAACTCTAATCAGCACCTTTCTTTCTTTTGGGTGTGCGTTCTCATATATATTTTTTCAGATTAGTGTGAACTTCCTAGCACCGGAATGCCTGAAGTTTATTTAGGTTAGTGTGCACTCCCCAGCACTGTGATGCCTGAAGTGTGTTTGAGTTAGTGTGCACTCCCCGGCCCTGTGATGCCTGAAGTGTGATTGAGTTAGTGTGCACTCCCCGGCCCTGTGATGCCTGAAGTGTGTTTGAGTTAGTGTGCACTCCCCGGCCCTGTGATGCCTGAAGTGTGTTTGAGTTAGTGTGCACTCCCCGGCAATGTGATGCCTGAAGTGTGTTTGGGTTAGTGTGCACTCCCCAGCACTGTGATGCCTGAAGTGTGTTTGAGTTAGTGTGCACTCCCCAGCACTGTGATGCCTGAAGTGTGTTTGAGTTAGTGTGCACTCCCCAGCACTGTGATGCCTGAAGTGTGTTTGAGTTAGTGTGCACTCCCCAGCACTGTGATGCCTGAAGTGTGTTTGAGTTAGTGTGCACTCCCCAGCACTGTGATGCCTGAAGTGTGTTTGGGTTAGTGTGCACTCCCCAGCACTGTGATGCCTGAAGTGTGTTTGAGTTAGTGTGCACTCCCCAGCACTGTGATGCCTGAAGTGTGTTTGAGTTAGTGTGCACTCCCCGGCCCTGTGATGCCTGAAGTGTGATTGAGTTAGTGTGCACTCCCCAGCACTGTGATGCCTGAAGTGTGTTTGAGTTAGTGTGCACTCCCCAGCACTGTGATGCCTGAAGTGTGATTGAGTTAGTGTGCACTCCCCAGCACTGTGATGCCTGAAGTGTGTTTGAGTTAGTGTGCACTTCCTAGCACTGTGATGCCTGAAGTGTGTTTGAGTTAGTGTGCACTTCCTAGCACTGTGATGCCTGAAGTGACACATCCCGAGCCGTCGCATTCCTAGTTCCTCGAATTCCACCGAAGTCTCGTAAACGAACGGCAGCCGCTCCTGGCTCGGCTCAAAGGCAGTGACCGGCGCTGCTCACGTGAGCATTAACGTGTGTATAACTGTCCTTGTGTCGCCTTCAATGACAGCTGTTATATGCAGTCTATTTGATCAAAGTCACTTGTGTCTGTGCTTTTTTCAATCTGGTGCACAATCACTGTGGCAATGGCACTTTTATTTAGTGTTATTCCCGTTAAATGGCTTTCATGATGTCGGTGTATGTGTAACATGTCTGCTGCTTGTTTAGTGACAGCCCTTTAGCCAATCGTTCCTTCACATCAAAACAGTCACTGCATTAGGGGTTTGGCCAATAGGTCTATAGATGGCTTCGTTGGAATTTTTCCATTGGTTGAGGTTGTCAGTGATGTGGCATGTAATTGTACACATTAAGGTCAGCAAATTCACAGCCAAAGTTGTAATGATGGGTAGTTTCATACTTAGTAACTGGATATGAATGTGTGTTGAGCATAAACTTAAATATTTAAAAGCTTTGTATAATGCGCAGCATCTGAGATCTCAGTGTTTGGCCATAAATACACATGACAAAGGGACGTACACTATGCCAGTCAGGTAATTAAAATGCTATTGCAGATACAATTTGCGCCAATTTCAGTGGTGGATGGTGAATGTATTCCACACTTGTTTTCCTGGCAACATTAATCACTGACAAAGATGGTGGATATGTGATAAGAAAACACAATTAGCTCAAAGTCATCCTCAAAATGTTGTTTTGGTTGAGCTCCCCGCTGCTCTCGTGAAAAAGGAATATTTCAAAAATGGTCCAGGATCCATGGCTTCAGCAGGGACTGCCCAAATCCCCAAAAAAACACACACACACACACACACACACACACACACACACACACACACACACACACACACACCACTGGCCTACTAGTAAGAAGATGGGTAAGAACTTTGCTACATATACTACTTTTTTAATTTACTGTAGTCAATATGTTTGCTTTTACTTTTTTATTTAAAAAAATAGAATTTACTTCAATCACTTGGGACTTTTTTTTTTTTTTTGCACACATTTCACTTGACAGTTAAAGAGTTTTAAATAAATTGTGTCTATTTAACACACCAGTAACTTGTACTGTACTTGAGTAGTTTTTGGACCAGGCACTTTTTCACTCTCACTCAAGTACTTATTAGGATGGCTGCTTTTACTTATACTTGAGCACAGTTTTTAAGTACTCCACCTACCTCTGCTTATCAGAGATTAGTTAAATGAAACGGAGCGTGGAACCAGCCTTGGAATGCAACCTGTAACTGCGTACCATAACAGGGGCATCGCATTATTTTAATAATATACCAGACGGATGTGTGAGCTCGTCTGAATGTCAGGTGTATGATTGGGTGTGTTGCGACGTCAGTTGTGGGGAGGGGTGGCTACGCCAAGCGCGGCGCCGTAATCACCGGATTGGTTGAAACCGCTAGGTCACGGGAGTCTATCAGAGTCGACCGCGGACCTCTGCGTTTATAAGCCCCCTCCCAATGCAGCTCGTGTTTAGACGCAACTACGTATTCGTCTCTGCGTGTTCGTGGCTCTGACAGTCCAGCAGCCAGCTAGTTTTCTATGGCGGATTCCACGCGCACCATCATGCACGGGACTTGGTTTGCCACCGGGCACAGGGGCGGCACGTCCGCGGGAATGGCAGTGGAGAAGCCGAAGAAGAACCCTTTTTACCTGGTCAGGATGAAATCTCTCACTGGCAAGAAGGAGACGGCGAACAATAACAACATGCCCTTCATTATCCACTGCCACATCGGAAAAGAGATCAAGCACATTTGCAGCAACTGTAGCCGCGGGAATGATACTCGGGATGGTGAGTGTGCGGGTGTTATTATCGCCGAGGCTCGCGCGGACGGATGGTGTCGCGGAGAGCTTGTTTGGAGCGGAGAGCTTGTTTGGAGCAGAACGCCGTTTGATTTCATGTCGCTGTTTGCTACCCGGCTGTTCTTTTGCTAAGAGCTATTTTCACTGCACGAGATCCTGCAGATTCTCTCGGGGAGGAAAGAGGGATGGGATTAACCGATTGTGTTTTATTTAAGGCGTTGTAGCCCATTTACTGAGCGGCACTTAATGGAATAAAATCGTACATGATCGCCTGTTCTCTATGATTTCGGGCAATTATTTTACTGGGTTAATTTGCATAGCTGCTAGATGATTGCTGCAAATACCAGAAACCAATTGTAGCGTATAGTAGCCAAATCATTTCGTATAGTAGCCAAATCATTTAAACGCATAACCTCACCTACCTAACCCTATAGCCATGAGACAGTGGTAGGAAGTTACGCGACATATTGCTGGAAAATATTATTGCTTATATTTCAGTTTAGCATTTCAAAATGGGGGTTGCAATGCCAATGTCTGATAAATTGGCTTAAAGTAATTTTTTTTTTTTTTTTAAATCTAAATAATAATTTAGCAATGGTTGAAGCCTTTTGTGTTTGTGGTCGTTCAGTAGCCTACCTTCACCTTCTTAATTCACCTGGAGGCTGATGGCCGCAATTCATGAGCACTAACGGCCACGCGCAAGATGTTGAGTTGTGACACATAACTGTAACTGTAGACCGAACACTACAAAATTGCAATGAATGGTACACGGTCTTGAACTAGATCAATGCTAACTATGGACCCCAGAAAATGTCTTCTGTTATTGCCTAATTGTATTTTCACCTTGCTTTACTTGTTTTATGTAGCTAGGCCTACATTGTGTTTTCATGTTGTCTTACATTTGCAGTGCTGTAACTGTTGCCACTGTTCATGACCTACTTTTGCTAGTTCTTTATGGGAAAAAAGGGTTTTTTAATCTCGGTGTTACTGTAAAATGAAGGTCGATGGTGATGTCTGATACCTTAAAATGTGGCTCCTTGTGTGGAGTTGAAGCTAAAAAATATTGGATGCAATTTATGAAGAGCACAAGTAAAGAAAGTCAAGTGTGAATAAGACTGTTGGTTTTTGTGAGCCCCACCACATCCCGCGTTCTCATCTGAGCGACTTGGTTCAGTCCTGATGAAATTCCCCTGTTTACCGAATATTTCACCGGCCCTGATGGCTCCAGGAGTTGTGTCCTACAGTGCGCTTGAGCTCCTGTTGGCTTTACCGCTGAACTCTCAGTTGGATAAACCATAGACCTTTTCGGTGCAGGGAAACGAAACAATGAGCCTGTTCTTGCTCTCTCTGAAGTAGTATGTTGGACAGGAATGTGGGGAATTTTAAAAGATGTTTTGAGTCATTACCTTGACAGATTTGTTTTTTTTATGTTTTAATCTTCAAGGCGGTAGCCTACAAATGCAAATGATGGCCTATATAGTGGATAAGCGGGCCGTAGCTTAGTGTTAATGCTACTGTAGAATCATTGCTATTTCCGGTTTGGGTAGGTGTTTCTGGGCTTTGTCATTAGTAAACCCACTTCTTAATATTGAATGTTGCCATTTGAGGGGGGTGTGTACGCTTGCATATATATGCCTTACAAAATTTGTTTGACATATTAAAATCTTTTTTTTTTATTTATTTTTTTTAGGAATCAAATCCACCATTTTGTTCTGAATATTGGTGAAAATTGACAATCATTTTTTATTTGTTTGTAATGTTCTGGAGTTTTACTGCCATTTGAAGAGTGGAAGAAAAGTAAGAGTTCTGAAGTATTTTAAACAATTTGACCTAGGTCTGCCTGTGACTTGCTTTTTGTGCATGTTATACTTTAATACCATCCTCCCCTAACAGCTATACGTCTGGATTTCCTTCTTAATGAACATCATAATCTTAATGTTCTGGGATAATGACGCCTCAATCTAGGATGAAGGAATCTTGTCTTGAGGCTAAATGCACTCCAATTAAATTCACCAGATAGAACAGCGTATTGCCCTAAGGCTTTGCAACTGAAGCACGGATACATCAAAACCGCTAACTGACCATCAAACGTTGTTTGACAAAACTGTTGCCATCACCCGGTTTTAATGGCGAGCGCACACTGCAGATGGTTTGTTATGGATGGCGACTGTCTTAAGGTTTTAGATTTGAACATGATGGTTCTGCTAATTTGGAGTTTTGCTGTGTGTGTTCTTGTGTTTGTTTGTAATGTTTGTGTGTGTTTCTCTGTTTGTTTGTAATGAGTTTGTAGCGTGTGTGTTTCTGTTTGTGTGTGTGTGTGTGTGTGTGTGTGTGTGTGTGTGTGTGTTTGTTTGTTTTGCTTTGTGTTTTCTGCCTGTGCTTTGTGTTGCTTTGGTTGAAGCACATTCCTTTTGGGTACATACACCATCAAAGGCACTGGCACACACACACACACACACACACACACACACACACACACACACACACACACACACACAAATTATATGCAAAGTAATGCCCCAAGTGATGGAAACTTGAGAGAGGCTACTTTGGACTAATAAATGGTGTATCATTGATTGTAGGTGGCATAAGCCAAACTGATCTCATTTAATAAATCAAGGATCATGTAGTTGTCCTGTTTCTGTTGATGTTGAATAAGCTTTGGCATCTATTATATCAATTTATAATGTAAGGTCTTCTTAAGGGCAAGGAAATTATGCTATTTAAAAAATAATAATAATACATATTCCCAGAATCTGCGTAGATTTTTGTACAAGGATATTTATTTCTTCTCTTTTTTATAATTATTATTATTATTTTTTTTGACATTTTGATTTTGGCTCCAACATCCCACCTGTCCTTACTTCGTGGTTCACATGAAATTGTCAGGTTGTCGTTACATAATCGTACATATTCCTTTGTCTGCATGCATGTTGCCTAGCCTCAGTGTAAAGGCTCATGGCCTTGCTATACTGTGTGATGAGCCTGACCAGGGTGATAGTCTGATGCCTGATGTCTGGCCACGTTTCCAGTGGGGTCCCGTTCCAGCAAAGCAAGATGAGTTGTTAATTCTGAGGAACGGCAAGCTGCTTGTCTGCAGCCAGTCCAATGGTAGGGGGTGCTGGTTCCAGCCACTGCCTCATGATTTGCCACAGCCAGTTTTGGGCTTTTAATCCCCTTGGTCCTTATTGGCCTGGATGGGGTGAGGGGGTGTGGTCATAGAAAAGGGTGAGGTCAATAACGGGTTACTTGTCACTTGAGCAATGGGAATGTGACTGACACCAATTATATGCATTATATGGCTTGGGGTGCGTCCCAATATTCTTCACTCCCCACCTTCCTTCCTCCACTCTCCCACTACCACTCCTCTCCGGAAGTATGCAAAACTGCCTGAACGTTTTGAGTACAAGTATTTACATGTGCAGTATACAATGTACCTGACATTGCGGTTTGCGTCAAGACGTTAATTAATATGCAACCATTAATGCATAATTGAGATGTAATCTGCAACATTAAATTAAAATGCCAAGATTTGTTTCTGGGGCAAGGAGGAGAGGCGGTGGTGGTGAGGGAAAAGAGGGTGCATTTTTCGAGTATTTGGACGCACCCCCAGGATTTGGAGTGATGTGGGGCCCTCCAAGGCCTGACGGTAGACGAGCAAAAGGACCAGCGTGGGGCTTTGAGCACGGAGAGGCTTAAGCTTCGGGTTCGACGGAATGAGTCTCAAACTCCAACTTCCCTTGAGCTTCCAGGGGTCGAGACTACGCTTATCCTCTTTTGTGGAAAGCTGTTATTTATTTATTTATTTTTAAATCCATCTGCATCTCCCGAGTGAAATATGTCCCTGTGTACTGATGCAGATAACAGCCTGTTCATTAAGAGAATTTTAATACTGCACTCAGACCTGCCATTTCTGCACATCTCGCCGAGCTGCCTGATCTGATTTGAAATTCTTGGAGTACGTCTCGGTTAGTGTGCAGATGGCCGATTTCTGGTTGTGGAGGTGCTGTTGGCTTTCTGGCTTAAAAAAAAAAAAATCCAATGTGCATAGCGGATGATTGCTCCTTCCCCCCTTTCAAACAGCGGCACCCTAAACCCCAGTCCTGGAGAGTATGCTGCTGTTATACTCATTTATTTAAAAAATACCAATGAATAACTGTCACGAAGTATTTCAGGGCACCGGTCTCAATTAATTAAGCTTAATTAAGCACCCCACCAGCTGTAAACAAGTGCTTAAGCGGTCAATTAGTTGGACAGCTAATTAATCTTAAATTGAGGCAATATTAAGTAAATGTTTACTTAAAAGAACAAATGAGAAGATTTATGGCGAGAGAAATTGTGAAATTCCATTAAAATAGGATATTATTTGAAAATTATTTTAAAAGATCACGTTCCCACTATGTACAGATCAGCATTCGGTTTGAATCGGCTCCATAAGGAGTCCTAAGGGCATCAGAGCCAGAACACGCAGCCTCTATACAGCACCTTGGTTATTGACACCAGCAGGATCCTTCTTGCTCCTATTAAACGAACACTGAAATGGGAGAAAACATGTTGATACTTCTGAAAGGGCACTACTCTGCCTGCAGTTGTGCACTTGGGACACCATTGTGCAGAGTACGTGGGAAATCCCAGAGAAGGATGCACTGTTTGCAGGGATGCACTGTTGACGTAAGAGATTCTAAAAATCACCCAGCCATTTTCGACAAGTTGCCAGCCACATTAACTTTTACAATAGAACACCTCCTGATTGGTTACCTGCCGAAGTTGCCGCTAGAGTAGAAGGTCTTACCAGCCACAATGGGGGAAAAAAGCATTTGGCTGGTGGCGGGTGCCAACTTCACACCCTGGTTGGGTTTGGCTGTTATTTGGATGGTAGGTCTATCTTTGGTTGGTAATTGGTTGATGTTCAGTTGGGTTTGATCACGCTCTTCTCCCACAGCTGAGGAGGTTGAGCGGTTGGCAGCGATGCGCTCCGAGTCCCTCGTGCCCGGCACCCACACCCCTCCCATCCGGCGGCGGAGCAAGTTCGCCACCCTCGGGCGCCTCTTCAAGCCCTGGAAGTGGAGGAAGAAGAAGAGCGAAAAGTTCAAGCAGACATCTGCAGGTGAGCCGTCACTCTCCCTCCCTTTCTCTCTCTGTCTCCTTTCTGCCCCTTGCTCTCTCCTGTCACTTTCTCTCTCCCCCCCCCCCCCCCAGGCAACACAACCTGCGGATAAAACGTGAAGGTTTCTTTCAAACATCCCCTGAAGCCTTCCGGGAAGCCTGTGGAGAATGTTCACTTGCTGCTGTCGTACCGTAGTTCTTGGCTGCTGGGAATTGTGCGGTTGCCGTAGTATTTCTGCCTTTTTTGAAACCCTGTGCAGTGAACTGACTGACGTCAAGCAAAAAAGTGTAAATTTGTTTCCAAAAAAAAAAAACTTATGGGTAGAAAGGGCAGATATTTTGTGTGCTGTGCTACTTCTGTAGGTCGCTGGAGGGGACCGTAGGACATGGATTCTGCTTTAGTCATTTTTGAATCAATGGGTTTCATTGCAGGTCTCGGAAGAGGTCAGCAATTGACCAATAGACCATAAAGACCATGAATTGAACTGCTCAGAATAGTCTGTCGCCTGAACAAAAATAGCGGAGGACAGGGATTATGGCTGTACTAATGGCTCATTTTGCTACAGTTTTAAACCCTCAAACTCAAAGCATTTTAATGCTTTCACATTAATTAAAAACCATTCAGTGCTAGGGGCAAATTGTTGCTTTGTTTTCTAGTGTTCTAATATACCTTGTAACAGAAAATAAATGTTTACATTGTTAAAAAATGAGATTTTTGGAGGGATTAATTCTGCTTCCTCCCCCTAGGTGTGATAGGAATGAGACTAGTGATGGTGAGAATGGTAATTGATTGCTTGGGTAAGGCCTCAAAAGACTTCAGTCTGAATGTGAAGACATTTTGTTCAGTGCGTGCCTGAGTGCGAGACATTCGTTCAGGCTGCTAATTAGAAATGAAAGATAAAAAGGCTCCTGTCTTCTGTTCTGTGGGGGAGAATCTGGGGCCGCCTGGTTCTTGTAGGTTCTCTTAATCCGCAGGTTTCTCTGCTCTAATTAGGACTCCTCAAAATGTGGCACGGCCCGTTCAGGGGGGGGGGGAAACGTAAAAAATGAGCAGCCGAAATCAACCAGGGGCCATCAAAGCGAGCGGCTCGTCTCCAATTTTAGCACAGATTACGTTTCCCCCCCTCCGGGTCTGCACCAAATGCTTTGCATTTCATCAAAAAAGTTCCAGTGCTCTCTGGCTACAATACCCAAAAAAAAAACATGAATTCCTTCATACAAAGTCCATGTAGCCAATGAAACTGCTTTTTCCAGGAACGGCCTGTTGCCCGTTTTTGTGAATTGACCTGGATATTGTGGGCATTTTCCCCTGGTCTTACTTATTGAGAGCCCTGTTGATCTTTCCAAGTTGCCTTTTGCCTCACTGTTTTTCCTAGTTTAATCACTACCTGGCTGCTCATTTTTGAGTGACCGTCTCCATTGTGTGTGAGCGTGTGTGTTTTCGCAGTGTGGAGTAGGTCGTGTAGATCAGAAACATCAATATGTATTATTAAAAGGTGTCATTATTTATGACAACAAAGAGGCAACAAAATGTGAAAACCATGCAAGGGTCTGAATACTTATGCAAGGCACTGCCTTGCTATTCTCACAAGATTAGAGGGAAATAATGTGGCCTACTGTTGCCAAGGTTTGACTTCTGGAGAACTTTTGTCATTTCAGTACATTAGTGTGCCATTTTGGGCTCCATCTTGATGATCTTAGTGCTAACCGAATAGGCTATGGCTTCAGTCTCACCTTAGAAAACTCCAAATTAGCCTGCTTGTTTAACGAATTTCGTTTGATTATACAATGAAGCATTGTCAAACATCAATTACTTGACTCTTCTCGCAGCAAACAGATCACAGGCAATGAATTCGGCTAGCGGAAGTTCAGGCTTTATCCGAAGTTCATATTACATGCATTCTAACGTTGATTAATAACATAAATGGCGTTCTATTGCCTTAATGATGACACTAAATACACTAAAGCTGTCAGTTTGGGAACCAATAGGTTTACGTGTATTTTCCCTGGTTTTATATTGTCCTGCTTATGGTAATGTATATTTTTTAATGATTATTTTTACTGGTAGCTTAATGCCTAAAACAAGCCCACTTACCCACGATTCCAGGGACAAATTGCATCAATTCCGGGAGGAAAAATATTAATCCCGTTTTGTTTCACATAGTATATAACATTGTTCTCTGCTGGGGCAGAACCCCAGGAAACCCAAAGTTTGCCGTGAACTGCTGTTTTACCTGTTTTTGGCTGACAGGTGTGATGGGGTCTTTAATTAATTTGTTGCATATAGGAGTGCATATATGTAAAGGACAGCAGGCATTTGTCATCAGCTCAGCTGCGAGGAGATGATAGAAGTTTGTTAAAATCTGGCGGGATGAAAGCAATTTAAGGCGGCATTCTCCTTAGCTGAGAGACAGGTATGTGGTCTTTGACCGATGGACCATTTTATTATGCCTTTTTTTATATAGCCTACACAATAATAATATTTCACATTGTAATCTTGATATTTTTAGTCATGCTTGTGCACACGTGCCCTTGTGTATAACAGACAGGAGGGTGAACGTGCGTTGTACACACGCCTATGTAGTCACACTTGTATGTGCCGGTAAGATAACATGTAAACGACTGCCACATGACTTTAGACCAGGTTTGTGGTGGTTTTAGCGCAAGCGCTTTCTGCTGGCTCAAGTTTGCAATATGCCAAAAATGGTCCTGGCCACACCTCATCTTAAAACCAATCCACCCAGTTCACTTGCTCTCGGCGCAAGATCACTTGGTATTTAAACGACGTGAGCGCTGAGCGCTATAATGACCCCTGTGCTGGGTGTAAGATGGCGAAGACACGGGTTACCACCAGGTGTAAGATAGGGCCCATAGTGTTTTTTACCTGCCTGTTCAATTTACAGACTGATTAGCAGTCCGAGACCATAGATGCTACAGGCCGATTTAGCTTGGTATTCAGCTGCTGGCTCAAGGCCTGGGAAGATTTAAGTGACTCATAATTTCTTGAGGATCTGAAATAAACACCCATCCATAGTGTCAGTAGGCCCGGAATGCAAATCCCAGCCTCCTCACTATTTTTGACGCAGATGTAAGTAGTTTTGTTTTCCGAGCAACGTTCTGCGTTCCAGTTGGTCAGATCCTTTGTCTCTCTCCATTTTGGATTTTTAATTATTTACGCTTTGAACCTGTGCGTGCGTGCGTATGTACCTGCATGCGCATTCATACACGTGTTTATGCAGATGGGCTATGATTAGCTGCAGATGCCTGGGAATATAGTGCCCTACATCCTCCAGATCTGGGACAGTGATGTCATCAAGTCTTTACTGCATTTTACTCAGATTCGCAGCCAGTCTCGAGTAAGGAAGACGCCTTGCTTTGATTAGACTAAACACCCCACTGATTGTAATAATGGTAATAGAAAAATAATTAAAATAATGCGCACACACACACACACACACACACACACACACACACACACACACACACACAGACAGGGAAAGAAACCAGGCTGCTACCTTAAAGCGCACAGTAAAGATAAGTAGAGGATATGTGTTTCTCCTGTGTTGGGGTGCCATTATGTTTTCTCTGTCAGTTGAGGTTGTGCTTGTTTGAGGGCCTCTGATGTCCTGTGCAGACCATGGTTGTAAGCTTGGCACGGTCCCTTTTTGAATCTACTCGAGTGTCTTTTTAAAAAAAAATTATTATAATAATAAAATTCTAAAGTCTTGTCTGCAAGCTTGAGGGGAAGGAATTAATTCCTTGCAATTTTACTTAAAATTTAGGTTTTATTTGTATTTTTAAAATGTTCATTTTTTTTGTTCGTTATTCAGTCTCGTGTGTGTCTTATGCATGTGTTCTCTGTGGCTCGGTGAGCCTCTGTACGCAGTCTCTCCCGTCCTCCTCTGGGACGGCCGCTCTGAGAAACGCAGTCCGTTGTTTACCTGTTCATTTCAGCAGAGGAGCGACTGTACCCCGAAAAGGACATTTTGAGATTTCCACCCACGCATGCGTTTCCTCTCCCGGATGTCTCCGTGCGTTTTGACAGGTTCCGCAGATTCCTCTTTGTTTTGTGTTCGGTTGTTAGTCTTGCCGCTGACGCAGGAATCCAACACCGGCGCTTCAGCCTCAATCTTTTCTGTCGTTTTGTTAGTTTGTAGGAGGGGCAGGATGGAATTCGTCATTTCTTATTATTCCTCCTTATGGTTGTGAATATGACGTGTGTGTGTGTGTGTGTGTGTGTGTGTGTGTGTCCGCCTGCCCGCCCGCCCGAGTGTTGACTGAAGTATGTTGGCCAGGATACTGCGTACTGTAAGTATGTTGGCCAGGATACTGCGTACTGTAAGTATGTTGGCAAGGGTTTGCTCTATGACCCTTCCCCTCCACTTGACTGACGTATACTGCATACTGTAAGTATGTTGGGGAGGATACTGCTTGCTGTAATAATGTTGGGGAGGGTTTGCTCTACAACCCCCCCTTTACAGAAGTGGTCTTTTCAGCCTTTTTTTTTTTCTCCATTTTTTTGTTCGCAACAGGTTTTTATTAAACCCACTCACCTATTGTTGGGTTTATAATTCTCTAAACTGGCTTTTGTTTCCTGAGCTCATGAATTTAGTTGAAGTAGATAAGAATGGGCTCTGTTTGTAATCAGTTGAAAGTCTCCTTCTGTTGGCCCTTTTTGTGAAATGAGTGTTTGTTTGGGTGCTTGTGACAAGCGGGGAGAGCTTCTATTCTAATGTAGCATTCTACAGGAATGTTGTGTTTCCCCCCCCCCCTTTTTTTATTTTTTTATTTTTCTATTGTGAGGCTGTCCATCAAAAGGTTGACAGCTGTTTAGCAGAACTGCAGGGAGTCCAGGGCAGTTTGTCAGTGGGTTGCTTGTAAGTATTGTGTGTTATACCTTTTGCCAGTCCATTAATAGTGATTTACCTCAGCAGAGCAGCAGCCAGCAGGGGTTTTAGATGGGGGGGCTTTGGGGAATATTCTCCGTTATGCGCATTTGACCGGGTCAGCACTGTGCATTTCCCTTCGGAAGGTAACACCATGCCTCAGGAGTGTAACGCAGGGGCCTCTATTGAATGAGCTCCCAATGTTGGCCCCATGTTGAAGAGCAGACGGCGGCGATGTTCAGTGGGGTCTCCTGGTCACGTGTTAAGCGTCGGGTGACCTAGGAAAGGGTGATGTCATCAAAGCCCAATGGGCACATACTATGGTGCTCATATTTTATGTTGAAGGGTCATGTTTTTTCTACATTTAAGTAACCTGTGTGTTCATGGCTGCTATTGGCTATGGCCCTAATGACTTGACATAAGCTTTTTGTTGCCTTAACGGGTTTACGTGCCCTTATTTAAGTCTCTCTTGTTTGGGCTGTCTGCTAAATGCCTCGGTGTAATGGGTGGCGACAGCCCAGCTGTTGCCATGGCGATGGCTACCACGTCTGCCAGCAGGGAACGCGCAGCGTTATCAGTCCCACGCTACCCACAGTAACGAGGTGGAGAAGGGGCTCGCTTCCCTTTTCCGTCATTAAAGACGGATCTTCAGACGGTGCCTCTCCCTGGTCTTTTTCTGATGTGTAAGATAATATGCGTGGGAGGCCTTGAATTTGAAAAATTAAATAAAATTAAATACAATGAATAAAATAAAGATTTTGTTTTTTGGGGGTGATTCAAGGCAATAGTGTCTGCTAGTACAGCTGTGCTTATGAAAGTCTTGCTCATGTGGTTCTTTGCTTTTCAGCTCCAAACAAAGACAAACTTCTTGGCTTTAATTCAGTTTAGATGTGTACTTAACTTTGACTAACAATTAAATGTAAGAATGTTTTTTCTCTTTAGAAACGGAGATTGGCAAGTTCTTGCATTGTAAGTGAAATTTATTGACTGATGAATATGAATATAGGCGTTAATGTGTCCCAAACTGGTTTGAACCTGCTGCCTAATGGTACTACTAATGTCTAATATGGAGTTTAAAATGTTCAAATCCAAAAAACGGAAATATGGAGATTATAGACGCCACTTTATGGTTGCATCCAGTAGAATTGTTATTATTTTTGCCATTTTAACATTTTTATTTTGTTCATTTTTCCCCGAATGCATTTTATAATAGATTCCTGGTGCCAGGGACATGCACCTTAGGTTTTTGAGGGTCTCCATTTAGGGATTTGTCTGTGCGATCCATTGCATAAGTTGTCACAAAGTCACGGTTATAGGCAGCTGCTTCATTCTGATCAAATGAAAGGAATCTCTTGGTATACCACCGCCGGACACAGCGGGTGTTCAAGCTTCGGGGCCGCCGTTATACTGACGGGAGCCGGATTAATGAATGAACCCATTTGCGATTCGGTCTCGTTTTATCCTTCAGACAGCAGGGCCTCTTTGCGAGGATGGCTTGGGCCTGGGGTCAAAAATCATTAATTATATTCAGATCTTTCATTAGTGAATCTAATTTAAAATTAAAGGTGCTAATTTACCGGCAGCCTTTCCCTCCCCAACCCATGACGTTTAGACTCAACCCACGACGTTTAGACTCAACCCACGACGTTTAGACTCAGCCCACGACGTTTAGACTCAGCCCACGACGTTTAGACTCAGCCCACGACGTTTAGACTCAGCCCACGACGTTTAGACTCAGCCCACGACGTTTAGACTCAGCCCACGACGTTTAGACTCAGCCCACGACGTTTAGACTCAGCCCACGACGTTTAGACTCAGCCCACGACGTTTAGACTCAGCCCACGACGTTTAGACTCAACCCACGACGTTTAGACTCAACCCACGACGTTTAGACTCAACCCACGACGTTTAGACTCAACCCACGACGTTTCGACTCAACCCACGACGTTTAGACTCAACCCACGACGTTTAGACTCAACCCACGACGTTTAGACTCTCAACCCACGACGTTTAGACTCAACCCACGACGTTTAGACTCTCAACCCACAAACCATGTGGAAAGTTGATGATGGTTAATGGTGGATCACATTTATATAGTGCCTTTCGTAACATGGTCGCTCGGCTCTAATAGTACAGTTTCTTTAATACAGAGATGTACACTTCCGGTCCTGAATGGTTAGTCTGTGTGCTGGTTTTTGTTCCAACCATTAGCCTAGTTTCAATTTCTATAAACTACACTGGTTCACTACTGTACTTGAGTACAGTGAAATGTATCGGATAGGCTTGCAGTCTGCGGCTGTAGCTGGCGCTTATAGAAATTTCAGTTCAAAATATGATTGAGTGAATTAAATAATTAAGCAGAAGTTGGTACAAAATCCTCAAACTGATCCGCCCTTGTTGTGCACCCCTGCTTTAGGATAACCATGTTTATTTTGACAGAATCTTGCAGGTTGATCTGTGTTGCTCCTAGAGGGGGTCTGTTCTATTTAAGTTTGAGCCAGGTGCTGGTTCAGTGAGAGTTGGATCGGCTTTGTTTTTTGCTTTTTTATCCATTTTTCCGTCTCTGCCGTGAGCCGTGCTGAGAGATCCAGCCTTGCGCCATTAACCATGGCCAACATTAAGCTCCCACTAATGACGCTGAGATTCGGGATTTGCGTAATTAGCTTTAATGGTAATCGGAATTTCGGTGGAGTTTTTTGGGGTTCCTCCTATTCGTTCTGTTCCTAAATCTCTTCCCCGGATGTTTTCGGGAGAATCCGCATTGAGGTGCGTGCTGTGCTTGGAACGCCAGTCGATTGTCTGTTGGTTGCTTTTTGAATGTTTTTATTCTCATTTGGCGTGACTGAACTGTTATGAACATTTGCTGAACTGCTGCAGGTTAAGTATTCAAATGTTTGTCCGTGAAATGCTTTTAAACTAGAGCATAAAAGCATATTATAACGGGTGTTGTTGGTCCTCTTCCCAGAAACAGGTTCTTGATTTGAGATTAATTTATCATTTTTCAAATTTTTCTGTGTATTCCCCAATTTAGAGGGGGGAAAGGAAACTTTTGTGAATTTGGTAGGTTGTAGCTAGAAGCCTGCTTTCTGCATTGCGTGTTGTGTGAGTAGAGAGGGCATGGTTGTGGATAAGCACCGTTAAATCTTGACTCCATGACATTAGGTTTCCCAGACAAGAATTAAGCCTAGTTCAAGACTAACTTTTATTTTTCAGCGGCTATCGCCATTGGGGAGAATGTTTTTAATCTAGATCCTTGTCTGGGAAATGTGCCCTAGAGGTTTTCAGGAGGCCTGGGAAACAAGCTGGTTTTGTTTCATCAGATGGGCGTGTGAGGTGATTTTAGCACATCCTGTTTTTTTATTTTTTTTATCCCAAAGTCCCCTTGAAAACGCTGCTTCAAACTCCATCTGTACTGGAGTCTGTCTCTCAGCACGTGGAGATCTGCCATGTTTTTTTTTGCACTCCGCTCTGATGGAAAACGTTATGCTTGCCTTGACAGTAATTGTGTTAAGTCTGCATTGCATCAGTGATGACTATAGACAGGTAAAAATTCACTGCGTTTTGTCCACTATAAAATGGCTGCATGGTATTTTCTTTTCTTTTTTTTTCTGATCTGGTTCTGGTGAATGGTGTGTCTCGCTCTATCATTCCAGCTGCTGATAGGTCACAGGGTGAGTTGCTGTTCGCGTGCATCCTGTGCACAACCAATGAAAACCAGCGTTTCTTTTTTTACTGTGCCTCCTTTGAACAAAGGGCATTGTGCATCCTCTGACCCAATTACGCTCCTAGATTGTATTTTTACTGGCGCTAATGTCACAGACAACCTTGCTGGAGGCAAAGGTAGAGATGTTCCCGGCTTGTGCTACCAATAGATTGACAAATTAATTTAGACCCAAGAAATTGTGAAACTGCTAGTTAACCGTGTAATAATATGCAGAGTAGCTTTGAAAACCTGCAGTAGCTGTTCAGGACCATAGTTGGGGACCCGTAATGGAGGGCACCATGAGCCAAAATGGGGGATAAATGAACCTGCTTGCCTGCATAATGCATGGGTCCTGGCTGGGATTTGAACCCACACTGGTTCCGAGCGGCACGTTTTAACAGCTGTGTGGCGTGCTGCCGTCCGTCTCGGCCTAGCTGTGCGAGCAGCCGCCGCCCCTGGTCGTGCAGCGCATGAACGGCAGTCGTTTTGGGCGGGCCTGTCTGTCAGTATTCCCTTATGCACCGATGTCAGCGCACCGGCGGTCCGTGGCGCGAGTCCGTGTGAACTGTCCGCAGGTTGCGTGGTGCTCAGCGCTGTGTTTGTTTAATGAGCAGGTGTGCCCTGGCATCCAGCTCGTGGGAACACCTGAGTGCCGTAAACCACCCTCCCGCACACGGCTGAGCATGTGTAAGGGCGCTACATGTTCTCCCCGGGAGTACGACCACAGAGCGGTCCTGAGCATGTGTAAGGGCGCTACATGTTCTCCCCGGGAGTACGACCGCAGAGCGGTCCTGAGCATGTGTCAGGGCGCTACATGTTCACCCCGGGGGTACGACCGCAGAGCGGTCCTGAGCACGTGTCAGGGCGCTACATGTTCACCCCGGGGGTACGACCGCAGAGTGGTCCTGAGCATGTGTAAGGGCGCTACATGTTCGCCCTGGGGGTACGCCCGCAGAGAGGTCCTGAGCACGTGTAAGGGCGATACAGGTTCGCCCCGGGGCTTACCACCGCAGAGCGGTCCTGAGCAGTCCTGTCCAGCTGTCTGCGCTTTTGTACTGTTCAAGCCCAGAACTAAAATGGTGGATTCAGCTAATCAAGGTCTTGATTGGAGACCATTATTGCTTGATTAGCTGAATCCGTTTTGGCGCTCGGCTAAAGAAATAGGCCTCTGCCCGCACCAGCCCTTCTCTGATAGGGTTGCGGACTGCTGGCCTGGACTTTATAACTAATTGCATTTGCATAGCCACATTCCTCTTATGGTCTCTAAATGCTTCACAATGAATGTCCGTATCCCAACCTTATTCAAAACTTACTGATCCAGCACTCCAGTCGTTCATAGTCACACCCATAATCATCAAAGATGTTCTGAGCCCAAGTAACTGAAGAGATCGACTTGGGCCTGTGCACAGGGGACCCTGGCATGCGTGTGACTGAACCAAACCAGATTCACCAAGGCCTGTTCCCTCTACTGTCTGATCCGAGACGTCTTTTCCCTTCCTGTAACACTAAGGTATTGTAGGATATGCAATGGATACATTTCAGTTGTTTTATACGGATGACTTTTCCAGGCTTCTCCTGTACTGGCCTGGTTGTTTTGTGCAGTCCTTCGAAAAGTGTGAACGTGAGTTTTTTGTCAAGGTGTAAATGATGAAATTGAACGCTGTGGCGTTAAAAGCTGTTCGGTGTTTGAGAGAATGGAGCGGTGTCGCAACGCGCTTGTGCGGAAATGCTACGGCTCCTCACGGGGGGTTTGGAGTTTGGGGGGAGGCTTCGAGGTTGGGATTGAGGATACGCCGCTTTAATCAGACATCTGCTTTTCATCCCCACAGCTCTGGAGCGAAAAATCTCCATGAGGCAAAGCAGAGAGGAGCTGATCAAGAGGGGCGTGCTGAAGGAGATATTCGAGAAAGGTAGGGGATGTGGCTTTAGTCTGTGTACCTTCTCTTAGGTTTGGGGTGGAGGGGGGGTGGGTGGTGGGGTGTTCGGGTAGTGCGGCTTTAAGCATTGTGCCTGGGTTGCCTTAAAATGGCACCATAATGCCCGTCACGGCTCTAGCCGTAGACGTACACTGGTCCCATACAGGCATGAACCAGAATGGATGCACAGGATATTGCGGTTTAAAGCAGTGGTCCACAACCCTGTTCCTGGAGATCCGTCCTGTAGGTTGTAATTTCGACCCTGTTTTGGCACCTGATTCTACTCAATGAGATCTCTAGCTGTTGAATGAGGTGTGCTTTGTTAGGGTTGGAGATGAAAACCTACATGACTGTATCCAGGAACAGGGTTAGGGAACACTGGCGCAAAATATTAAGCTGTAATAATTATTTGTGTAACATTTTATATGAATTTCGATAACCTCTGATCTCCCGTTGAGTCGCGCTCAAAAGACGAGAGGCTAACGATCGCAAATCAGTTGAACGTTGGACAGTGCATCGCAGTGGTTAGGTTGCACACTATCCTAGCCTTTTAAAGATATGCTCCCGTTTGTGCTGTGAAGTACACTAACTCGGAGCACACAAGGAATAAAATTCAGCACCACAAATGGGAGAAAACATGTAAAAATGCCCTTTTACCTACACTTAAGGTACAAGCTACACTTAAGCCGGTATGAATGACCTGTGTGGACTGTGGCCTTCTCATGTAGTTAATTTGTGTCAGTCTGACTGACTAAAGGCCATAATTTATTATTTGTTAATTTAAAAAAATAAATAAATACATTTCACAGTGAGAATTTTCCCCTGGCTGACTGTCGAACGTTATTGATTTTGGCTCGAGCGTGTTTTCAGTAACAGTGAGTCGGGCTGCAAGCTTCAGATTGGCCTACTTTTCAAGCATCTGAAGAGACGTTTACAGAACGCGTGGGCCATTGTTGGAGCGCTTTCTTGAGGTTTATCAGAGACGTGATCAAAGCTGTTAAAACTGACTCAGGACTTGGAGAAAAGCGCTGTTAAAAAGTGTTTGAGTTGAAAAAGGAAATGGCGTCATTTGAGGAAAGGCAATGGCGTCATTTGAGGAAAGTGGGAATGAGATGAAGGTCATTCTGGGTGATGGGGCTGCATAGATTATGCCTTATGAATGTCCAGAGAAGGTTCTCACCTGATGCCATCACACTGAGGAACCTGGAACTGGAGGCTACGTGCACATACGTATGTTTTTATATCTGAATGGGATGTAGTCGTCTGTCAGCTGTTGTCTTTGGGACAACGTTACGGCTTGTTTGTTTTTCTAAACGTTTGCTCTTCCGGGCTCGGACCGGACATCTCTCCGTCTCTCCGATCAGACAGGATGCTCCCGGTGCCAAAAGAAGAAGGGAAGATGGAGAACTGGCAATCGTCGGGGGCCGTCTCCGGCGCGCTAGACTGCAACGCCACAGACCACGCCTTCCGGCTGCTCCCCAACTCTGAGTTGATGGACGGGAATGGTAAGTACCGAAGGGATCTCATCTGGATCCTTCTGAGCCCCGTTCCCCTGTACGTGGATAACTCCGCTCGCTAACTGCCAAGTAAAACCTGGAAACAACCCCGGATATGGAACGAATGAACTAGAAAAAACGGGTTTTACTTGGCGCAGTTAGCCAGCTAACCAGGTTAGCCGGCTACGAGGAACAGGGACCAGGTCAGGGCCGTCTGCTCGCATTAGCCAGCATCCGCTTCAAAGAGTCTGCAGCAGCACGCTCGTGTAACGCTGTGTTAATTACGCCTTTTTTTCGGGTTTGATGTGCTGGGGAATTCCAGAATTGGTCCAGAAGAGGCCCCGCTGAGCAGCGCTGGTTCTTAAGGAGGTCTTTAGTGTTGGTGTTCTGCTGGATGAGTTCTACACTGATGGATGAAAGTAAAGTTTTGTGGGCTTTTTTCCCCCCCTCATACGCCGATAAAGGAAGAAGCGGTGGCACGTGTTTGTTCTGGATCATTCCCCTGATTCTGTTCGTTATCCCTCCGATGCGTTTCTTTAGAAGGAGGAATGCTGACTGGGCTCACCTCGCAGGTGGAGCCTCTGCGTGATGTGCTTTATGCACACGGATCGATATACGAGTAAGACTGTGTGCGTCTGTCCGTGTGTCTGTCCCTCTTTGCCCCCCCCCCCAGCCTCCATGGAGTATCGGCCTGCAGAAGGGAGGGTCAGCCCCCCGGAGCTCCCCATGAAGCCTACCTTGGTTCTGCCTCCCAAAAAGTCTGTGGCCTTCCACTGTGACAGTCAGGACACGCCCCCAAAGCCGCCGCTGTACCACAAGCAGCCCCCTGCGCTCCCGCCAAAACCGTTCTCCAGAATTCCCAATCATATTCCCGGTGAGTCCCGCCCTCTTACTCTTACTCTCTCGCTTTCATTCTCTCATTCTTTTTTGCTCTCTCGCTCTTTTCCACACTCTCTCACGCGCTCTCCTCAAGGACAGGATGTACCTGGCCTAGTCCCGTTCTCCGAAAGCTTGACGGCCGGACCGCCAGGTCATCAGGTGGCTTAGCCTTTAAACAAGATTACTTTCGCCTCACTGAGAAGATTAGCAGGCCACAAATCCCCCAGCTTTCTAGGCTCAATGTGCAGAGTGGTTTTTTTAAGTGTCCCAGCAAATGTCAAAGATGGTAATGTCATAAAATATTCTCAAATGAATGGAGAGATTTAGGTGGGCATTAAGTCTGAAGGCATAATTTGATAATTTTTTTGATTGTATATTTCACTTGTCCCCAACCCTTTTTCTGGAGATCCGTCGTCCTGTAGGTTTCCATTTCAATCCTGTTTTGGCACGTGATTCTAAGTAGCAGTTCAACGGGATCTTTAGCAGTTGAATGAGGTGTGCTTTGTTTAGGCTTGGAGTGTAAACCTACAGGACTGTAGATCTCCAGGAACAGGGTTGGGGAACATTGATATATTGTATACCTGGCTATTGTGCTTCTTAGTGGGCACATCAGTCTCATTAATTTGTTACACATCGTTCCAATTTTAAAAAAAATTATTTATTTATTATGTCTAATACAATGTTGAAATTATTTTGGGAATTTGCTAAATCTTACGTGCCGAGTTTCCAGACCCACTGTTCCTCAATTGAAAGGCCACTTGAATGGAGCTAAACGGATAGACCCCTGTGTACAAAGCACTTTCCCTGGCTGTCGTATAGCACAGGCTCTCCCAACCCAGGTTCTCTTGGAGCCACAGGGTGTCCAATGTGCTTGTTTGTGTTGTTACTCAGCACTTAAAGCGGTTTATTACATTGTCTACTCAGTCCACTTGTAGGTGACTAATGTTTAAGGTGCACCAGCGTGTGATGAAGAATCGCCCTGGGACCCTTACGAATGGGGCAGATTGTGTTAATTCTCAACTATGCATATCTTTATAAAACCAAAACGACACCACTAAAACCTTTTATTGAGAATCCAACCAAAGTCCATCTCCAGAGTCGTTGCACCTCGTACAGTTCTTGTACCTAATGATGGTGATACGGGTCCTGACTCCTGGGGTCTGGGGGGTACTTCGGGCTCTCAAATCCGCGGTGAGCCAAGCTGGCTACCTTTTTGCGTCGGTCTGTCTGTCTGCCTGTGTCTCTGATGTCAGTGTTGTGATGCATGGCTCTGTGGAGCAGATGCCGAGGTCTCGAGTGATTATCCTCATTAAGTTCTACCTGGGTGAGGTCCATTGGGTGCCCTCATGGTCGATCTGTCAAGAGGACTATCTCTCTGTCTGTGTATCAGTCTTTCTATTTAGCTCTCTCTCCCTCTTCCGCCCCATACAGTCAAAACGCCTCTCCCCTGTGGGCAGGCACGCAGCGCTCTGAAATGTGCCGTTTTGGGTTGATTTTACAAACCATTCCGCTCTTAACGGGGCGCACGTGCGGAAGTTAAAAGGCGATTGCTTCACTGGGAGCCATCACAGCATCCTGTATACAGCTATTGTGAGCTGTACGTGTGTATACATACAGTCCAGTGTAACTTAAACCACACAATATAAAATGATGATAAAAATAATAATAATCTTATATTTATTATAATAATAATCTTAATTTGAATGATACCTTGGCAGATATACCAAACATAGTGCTTCACATGATGCAAGAGACCAGGTGACCTGACACTTTAACTGATCAATTGCTGTGCTACTCAAGTGCTGAGTAACAACGAAAGCCAGCAGACCAGGATTGGCACATATTAGATCAACTAATTGTTTATATAAATGTCTCCAATTAGAAACTCAATTGTCTGATTAGTCACTTGACTTTGCCGCTGGAGTGCCTGTGGGGACCCCTGGAGGATAACCACTGAAATACAAGTTTCAATTCCTGCAGGTCACATGGTGGCGACAAATTGTTGGCCCTATGTGCCTCCTGCTAAGCATCCTATGACTGACATTTATCTGATTATAGAAAGATTTCAATTTTTAGTAAATTAATTTAGTTATATTTTTTGTGGTATTTAACAAAATGTATTTAGGTGTATTTTTCCCCGTCTGTGCCTCCACAGACTCAGGCCTGCCTATGAAACTGCACTACCTTCTGGGGAAGATGTCCCCTCCTCTACCTCCCAAAAAGGTGGTGATCTACGCGCCTCCATCGGGCCTGGAGTCCTCCCTCGCCTCCTTCTCCCAGAAGTGCTCCCCCAAGCCCCTGGGCGCCCTCCACGGCTCCCTGCTCCCGTCCCACGGGCACTCCCACCCACACCAGCTGCAGTACGGCACCCTACCCATGTCAGTGCACCCGCCGAGCCGCATCATCGAGGAGCTCAACAAGACGCTCGCGCTGACCATGCAGCGACTGGAGAGGTCGGTGCCTTTAAGTCAGTCTGTCTGTGCTGCCCTTCTCATTCCTGTGAACTCGCTATGCCCTGTCTTTGTCTGGTCTGTGCCTTTCTGGCGTGTCTGTGCAGCTTGGACGCGCTGTGCGTTTCAGTCCGTAGCTGTGTTCGGAATGGCTCCCTATGTGCTTTACATTGCATTATTTAGGGGATTGGCCATTCTGTTGGTTTTTGAATTCTCAACTGAGAATTGGCACATCCTACAAAATGGCTGATTCCCTAAATAGTGTGCTATAAAGCGTATAGGGAGTCATTTCGAGCGCAGACCATGTTTGCAAATCGCGCGTCCAATACGGCTTTTAGTCCATCGATGCTGTGGCCAAAGGCGGTGGTTGCTTTTTAGCGAATCACACGGTGCGATTTCCCTGCCCCTTTTACAGGGCTTGGATAACCCATGCAGTGGGCTCCAACAGCCCAGAACGATGCATTGGAGTGAATCTGCACTGCGCGATGCCCCGAAATTCAACCCCCCGTCCCGTCTGCACTCATGCGACCCTCCCTCGTGTTCCGCAGCCGTGCGCACGAGGGATAAATTGGGCAGCGGGCCTGGCGCTCGCAGACGGCCCCGCTAATTTGGGATACGGCGGTACACAAAAGATCCCCTCAGCAAAGAACGGCCTGTCCTTTATTAGCCTATAAGCTGTTTGTTTGGGCTCAGAATGGAGTCTTTTCAGAAGAGGGGATGAGCCTCTGAGCCTTTTCCCTAGATACTTGGGGTCTATTAGGAAGAGCGAGCTGGTTTTACTGTAGAGAAAGCAGGTTTTTACTGCACAACGGGAACACCACAGTGGCTGTATTTGTCAGCAGAAAGTGTAGCGCAGCGGGTGTAGTTGCCTGTGAGGTGTAGCAAAGCAGGAGTGCTTGCCTGTAAGGTCTAGCACAGCGGTTGTAATAACAGTTATGGGAAGCTGGAAATTAATGGAAAGATAAGGGAAATGAATGAAGAGGAATTTGTAGGGTGGTTTCATCAGCCTCGGTGTCTAAGTTTGGTGGGGCGGGGTGGTGGGTTGGGGCAGTGAAGGGTGTTTTCCAGAACCTTCACGCTTCCCATGGCTAACACGCCCCACGTGTGTGACTGAAGCCCCTCTGTTGAATGCAAGGATGGGGTGGAAATGGACTCCGCAAAGTGCTGACACCTTACTGACCCTCATTTTAGACTTTTGGAGCGCTGAACTGCATTTGAATGGGGACAGGTGTTCCTAATCTATGGCCTGTCGTCCAATGTCTTTCATCCTCTGTTTGGGTGCTGTTGGTTTCAGAATGGAGGGGGGGAAAAAGAACATTAAACGAATGCTGAAAAGAAAAAATGCGGCTTTACCGTAAATGAGATGCAATCTGTTTTTCACCGAAACATGATGAATGCCTTTATCACCGCTGATATCATGTAAATTAAGTGGACTATATTTGCATAAGGTTGGAAATTGGAGTCATTTGCTAGCTGAAGTTCTGTGCTCACATTTGCATTTTCCTAGAGCACTTCCGATCCATTTTGGGTAAAAGAATGCTGTGTAGTTGATTATGTTAAAAAAAAAAAGATTACTATTTTTAGACAACGGCTGATTTGCTAATAAAATGTACATCAAATCACATCACGTTACATAATGCCCTGCTGGTAATTTCAATGTCACTGCTGAGGTAATCCACTTTGTATGTAGGAAACAAAAAACAAAGGCAAGTAGTGTATTAGCTGACTGCCTAACTTGTGAGCAGAGGGGTGTTCCTCAGGGTTGTTTCGCCCATGTGAGTGCTAAATTTGGAAAGCTTGTGGGACATACTGAGGCTCCTGAGGAGATGAATTTGGTTAGAATTACTGTGGTCTGCCAACAAGGATACAATATCCTTTTGATGCTCATTTTAAGCCTTTTATGCAATTCTGGGCTTATGCAACATTAAGAACAAGAGAGAATGAAATGCATTGTGGGAGATTGTAGTTTCAGTACGCTGAAAATAGGTTTTATATAAAAATGTCTTTGGCCATTCTGTCAATATTATTCTCTTTGAAATGGCTGAACCCCCATGCTCCGCTGTCATTTTTACCTTCTGTTCCATCAGGAATGCAACGGATGATTGCCGTTGTTTGAAAAGGGTTGGTCGTGGAGGCCTACGTATGTAAAATAAAAAATTTCTGGAGGGACTGTGATAAGATGCACTGGCTTGTTTATTCCCAATAAGTGAAACGTAACCCATCATCCATCCTGTCTGAGGCCTGTAACCTTGGCTCCTGTGTGTTGCCTTTGTGTCCACTCCGTCTGCATTATTACTTAAATACCCTCAATACCCATGATGCACCCGACCTGGACCGTCTGCCGGAGGCGTTGTGCGCCGCTAGGTGCAGACATCTTCTCTCGCGTTGAGCCTGGCGTGTGCGTAGAGCAACCCTGCGTTCGGCTGAATAGTAATCGCCCCGTGGTCACTTAAAATCCATATTCTTACCAGGCGACTTGGTGTCCTTCAGCTTGGCCCCTTGAGTCCGCGTCGCTGTACTGATGGTGTCCGCGCGGCGTTTATCGATTCGCTTAGTGGAGGCCTTTGTCCAGAGGCAATTGCTTATCTTTCTATACCGTCCATTGATACGGACAAAAGGAGGTTCAGATACACGTTTACTGATGCAACTCCCAATTCTGTACCTTTTGTTTGTGGGCACAATGGCCGTGACCCATCTGGGATTTTAATATTGTAAGTAAATGCAAGTGTTCTACTTTTTCTTCATAAACTCAGTTTGGCAAGTCAGGATGAACTCGCCAAGCTGTGTTTGTTTAGAAAAAAAGATTTAAGGACAATCCCCGCCTCTGTGCCTGTAGAATCTGGGCCCATTGCTGAGCTTGTTGCCAGGGAAACTGACGCACGCCCTCCCCTCTGACCCTTCCCCCTCAGTTCCGCACTGCACGGAGGGAAGTTTGGGCTGCTGGACAGCCGACAGGTGCCCACCGTGGTCATCGAGTGCGACGACGACAAGGAGAACATGCCCAATGAGTCGGACTACGAGGACCTACCCAGCATGTACAAGGACGAGGAGGAGGAGGACAACGATGAGGAAGACGAGGACGAAGACGACATGCTCTTCACAAGTAAGGAGAACAAGTTGCCACGCTGTTCGCAATTACAGGCCTTTTTAAATTTATTTTTTTATTTTTACTAATGGCTTGGCACCTTCTGGGCTGTAACTCAGGCCATAGTCTGATTAAAATAAAACCTTCACCAAGAAACTATGGGCCTCATTCACCAACCATTCTACGAACAAATTTGTTAAGACTTTCTGTGAAATGTTTATATGAACATTCTGGCATTCACCAATATTTTCTTTCTTGGGATTTTTTCTTGGGTAGAACGGAAGCTCAGCACGAAAACATCAGTTAATCCCGAAATGAGGAACACGTTTGTTCGTAGAGTGATTGGTGAATGAGGCCCATTGTCATACGAGTCTACATGCACATGCACACGAGCATGCGTGCACACTGAAGCGCACGTACACAAGCGAGCAGCTGCACGCTGACACTAATGCAGATGGGAACACGCACACGTTCTTGACGCCCGTGCCTGGGCCCTGCAGGTACCCTTGCGCTGAAGGTGTTGAGGAAGGACTCATTGGCCATAAAGCTGAGTAACCGGCCTTCCCAGCACGAGCTGGAGGACAAGAACATTATCCCCATGCAGACGGACCAGGAGCGGCTCGAGTCCCGGCAACAGATCGGCACCAAGCTCAAACGGTACGGCTGTCCACCGCGCTGCCTGTTACCAACTGTATTTCTCCATCGCGCTCTCTCCCCAGTCACAATTGGAAAAACAATATTTTTTATCCTTATTTGTAATGTTCAACTTTAATGTTGTGTTATCTAGTAAGAGCACTGAACTGCATGAGAAGTATGTAAATGGTTTCTTTCTTCATCTTTATGATTATTTTTGTTATTGATATTATCCTCCTCCTGTACTTTGTCTATTTTGCTTTCCTTCCTACATGAGTTTTCTGACAATGTGGAGTTTTCTCAGTATCATACTCTCTCCTCCTTCAGTTTTGAGTTATTTTTTTCCTCCTTCTTTAATCCTCTTTAAAATGTTTTTTTTTCTCCCATGGCTTTTTCTTTCTCATTCTCTGCTCTGCTCCTTCCCTGAAGAAACAACCCTTAAAGTGATTGGGTGACTTACAGCCATTTTAACAACCATGTATTCCATACTGTTCCAGTGTAATTTACAGCCAAATCTAGTCCTACCCCCCAATTCCCATAGAGATCCATTAAAATGCAGAGACGTTATAGTATCGCTTGTAAGAGTACCAGAAAATAAGATGTCAAGAGTCTTTTGATGTTGTTGGGTCATCACGACGTCATGGCATGCAAAGGTTATGCGACCAAAGATTAAAAATATGAATTTTATTTATTCTATATATAAATGCTGGGGTGCCAATATTTTTTATATTTGTTAAAAATAATTATTTCTTTGAGGGATTTTTTTTTTTTCTCATAAATTTATTTCAATTAAAGGTTGGAATTTTTTCATTTTTTCATTGTGACTTTAAGCTAATTCACCAAACAGTGCATTTTTTATAACCCTTTTTACTCATCTTGATCAGGGGTGGCAATAATAGTGGAGGGCACTGTATTTTGTTACCATTGTATATAGGGTTTAAAAAAAAAAATTAAGCGCTGCAACCTTTTTTTAGTTCGGTTGAATCGCGTGCTCCAAATCATAAAATGTATATTTCAAATGCCAAAATTCCAAAAAATGTAATTCTGGTGAACGGCATGAAACCGCTTATTTTTTTACCATTTACTAACATGGCATATATTTTGGTAACATGGATTTTTGGAACTTATTTTATTAGAAGTAAAACTGTAAAGAATTTTGTGTGTGATTGAAAACCAGTTGGCAAAAACTGGAGATTGGACACCGACCGAGCGTACAAGAGCAGCGCTGCTTGCAAGTGCAGTTTCATCGATGGCGCTGCGTTTCTGCCCCTTTGTGTGCTTCACAGTGATCAGAAAGTACAGTGCAGATGTACTATAAAGGCCACTGGTCTATGCTCCACTGGATAAGGTGATGATAGTTGAGCGGAGGATGTATAGAATACATTTAATTAATTCATCGATTTGATCCTTAAAAGTAGGGGTTGTGTTCTCATTCCAAAAATATTTTTTGAGAAATCTATTCGTCACACTTAATGGAAACAAATTGCACATTTTACTTTGACTTTTCTGACAGCTGAAAATGTATTCTCCATTTTAACCATGACTCATCCTCTATCCTCTTGCCTCTTTCTTCGGGCGCACGCACGCACGCACGCACGCGTACACAAGTACGCAAACACGCACGGTCCCATATCACAGTGAACCTCCAGCAGTTCTCATCCAGGAGGGATGGCTTTGTGTCATATCGTTAATGAGAGCCTTGCTAAAAACAGAAGGAGGCGGTGTATGGTGTCTCTTAGTAGCCCTGTTGCGGAGCAGTGTCTCAGAGACTGCTGCAAGTGGTCTGACATCCTACCGGCACACACCCATGCTTGCGCACATCCAAACACACACTGCAAACACGCCCACACGCGTGCAAACACACCCACACAGACAGAAAAACGCACACACGCGTGCAAACACACCCACACAGACAGAAAAATGCACTCATGCTTTCCAGTCGTGTAAAAGTAAAACTTCCAAGTCAAGTTCTCAAACCGCCTCCCTCCCACCCCCCCCCCCGGCTCTTGCTGCATATCGATCCATTTACAGCTAGAATGCTCACGGCTCACACTGGCTGTATACAGAGTGCTACAGGAGGTAATTATGGAGTTTAATTTCCCCTTTTATATACCAGTACACAGTGTGCACGACCCATCCTCATGGCTATGTGGGACTGAGCTCAGCTCGGGGTGTGAGGCTATTGGGTCTGTGTGAAGCTGCTTAGTGATTATCGTTATTTATTTAATGTCCTCCCCACAATGTCATGCACACACACTCGCACACTCACACTGTGTACGAGCCCCCTCCTTTGGGAGCAGTATCTCCTCGTTGCAGCGTCATGGGTAATGGGTTGAGATTTAGTTTTTGTTTCTTGGCCTTCGGGATGTAACTAAGCAGAGAGCACGTCTTTGTTTGCCCTCCCGCAGTGGCTGCTGTTCCCAGCTGGCTTCTCGCTGGCGTCACAACGAGCACCATGGCGACGGCGGCGGCAGCTGCGTTCTGATTGGCCGCTCCCCGTGGGTTACTCCTCCCTCCGGCCCTGTCAGTTTATGAGCACGTGGGTGGGGCTCCACGGGACGGTCCCGCCCCCAAATGGCCCCGGTGGCTGACCAGTGTCCCTTTTTTTTTTTTTTCCCCCGGTAGGAGGCTTAGTCAGCGGCCCACAGCGGAGGAGCTGGAGCAGCGGAACATCCTGAAACGTGAGTACGGGACAAACGATCGTTAAGAACTGTTAAATACTTCAACTCCATCGTTGGGGGTTTTCAGTGTTTAATTACTTTTGCAATCAGGCAAGTAAAATATAAGAGTCAATCAAAATGATAAAACCGTAGGCGGTAAATTGAAACTGCCATTGCTTTTGCTCTCTGCCAGTTGGCAATTGTACTGTTTGAATGTAACGTTTCAGGAAAACTGTCTTTGTAACTGGCAATAGTATTCATATTACTTTTGTATGCTACAGTTCGACATTCTGTTGGTGATCTCTCTAGTTTGTGTGTAAATTGGTTATTGTGTAAATAAATTGATGAAACGTGGCTCTTTAATTAGAGGGACAGGGATGAAGGCAGATTGGCAGTAAAACGGGAACAAATCCTTTAGGAACCAATTTGGCCAATTGAGTTCCCTCAGGAAATGGTTCACCAGGGGAAGTTTTTCACTGTGACACCTGCCAAGATTCATTGATCCAGCCACCCTGGAAGGGCAAGCACCAAAATAGAAACATTCGGGCAAGGTTTAGAGCCCTATATTTAGAGCTCTGCATCACTCTGTCTCCGGTAAACTCTTTCGCTCTGTCATTCTCTCTCGCTCTTTCTCTTGCTCTCTCTCTCTCTAGATGTCTCTTGCTCTCTTTTTTTTCTTTCTTTCTCTCTCTCGCTCTCTCTCTCGTCTCCTATCTTTTTTTGCATGCTTGGTCCCTCGCCCTTGTTTCTGGCTCCCTCTCTCACACTTCACCACTTGACCCTCAGGCTTCTCTTCCCGATAATTGAATTGAGATTGTGCCAAGGTGCCACCCGTGGGGCTCTCCAACCGAGCATGTTTGGAGCTGGCTGCCTGAATGCCGAACTGGAAACTGGAATTTTTCCTCTGAAAGCCGCAGTTTCTTCACTGTAATTTTAACGCCAGTGAGTCATCGCTCTCCCTTTTGAGCGGGCGCTTGGAAGCGGACCACGTCTGCGTCATGCACACTGAGTCCGGGGGAGGAATTAGCTCCGCTTCCACGGCAGAGTGTTTTAGCAATGCTGGTTGCTAAGTGCTAGCGATGCTAATAAGCCCACCGAAAGACCGCTGTTGGCGTGGAAGCTTATATGGAATCCTGCATAAACACGAGTGCACAGATGGGTGGCGTTCCACCATTCCCGAGCGCAACGGTGTGTTTTCACTTGAGCACATGCATGTAGTTACACTAAACCAGAGGGGAGGAGGTTATTATGAGAGAGGGACGCTGGATTCTGTGTCCATGGAAACTACAACTTTATACCATAAATTTTATCATTTGAATTTTTTTAGTATTGCCTAGGCACTCAAGAAAATCTTCTTAAACATGTGAACATGACAGTTTTGTTAAATTAGTTTTCTATGATACTACCCCAGTCTACACTGTGCTTTTCTGTTGCATGTTTGAAAGTTCCAGCTTTCTCATTTTCTTACATGACTAACAAATATTTGTTCTAAAAACAATTTAAAAAAATAAATAAAAAAAAAATTAAAAAAAGACAGCTTGAACTTTCTGAACAAATGACTAATCCATCACACATGTTAAAAATAATAACAGTAATAAACACCATGTTGACTGGGTACAAATCAAGATTGTGATTTGATCAAACCCTCCATTCTGCTACGACCCAACTTGAACTTGCAGCCAGAATTCTCAGTTGACTTCCATTATAACGGTCTATCTTGTGAGCTCTTCCACCATCTTTGACCGGACTGCCGAAAGAGGGCTTCGGAAGAAGAAACCGAAGCTGCAACCGAATTTGATTCCTGTTCATTTGTGAGAAAGTCAGCCACTCATGCTTTTTGACGAAGTTGACTCAAATATGCGCCCTCAAAGGGGTTAAGGAATCATATTCGATCACGGCCTGAGAGAGCAGAGGCCCGTGTGTAATGACCTTTGACCTCTGTCTCCCTGCAGCGCGCAATGAACAAGAGGAGCTAGAGGAGAAGAGGGAGATCAAAAGACGGCTGTCACGAAAGGTGAGGGGGCGCCTGGCTCTGCAGCCCGATGGCAGTAAACGGGCACCCAAAATAGATTTTTAATAAAATATAAATGAACTTAACATGTTTCCAAGCTCCAGGCCACAGTGGGTCAATCAAGGTGTTCAGAGCCAGAATGCCTCAGAGAAACATTATTCTTGTCTTTTACCTGCGGCTGTTTTCTCACCTTGTGGCAGAGCAGTAATGGTCTGTTTTTGGAATCTGTGACACTCACGCTGTTCTGGCACCCAAAAGAGCAAATTACTTCCTGCTCTCCAGAACCCTTCTGTACTGGCTCAGTTTTTTTGCGACGTCTATGCTGTGCACTTGGTTCGTCTCCTTTAACTGGGTTGGGAGAGACGAGGTCATCTTCTTTCTCTCTGAGGGCCCTGAATCTTGGGCTTGTTGGCCAACGTTGGACCACCGTTACTCCCATAACAACCTCCGATCTCTACAGGAGACGCAGAGACATGGGGATAGTGCTAACGCACGCACACACCCACGCTTGTACACATTTCTATAGCGACTCCCATAACGACTTCAGATATCTATAGGAGAAGCAGTGACTTTGCTAGTGATGGCTAAAGGCCTAAAGAGATCAAATGCACTGCAGTCCTGAGCGGTGTTCAGGCTTAATCAATGCTGTATAAAGACCCCAGCTGCAGGCTGCTGTTACTGCGGTGCTTCAGGGTGCAACACCGGTTCTTAAACTGAAAATATTAAAAGCCACTTCCTCCTTTTGATTAAAACCCTGGCAAACCTACCTCGTCTGTTACGGAACGGGACGGCTAGGTCGTGTACTATGTACTATGTAATGCTGCATTCGGGCCATATGGGAGATGGTAACTACGAGCTACCAACTTGGAAATTGCATTCACATCAGCATTCAAGTCATAAATACTACTTGTTAACTCTGAGTTTAAGTCCGATTTATCCCACTTGACGTCACCAGTGCAGAAATAGCTTAGAACGGCCTACGACACATGGTGGAGAATCCTATGGTCAGATGTAAGAAAGAAACATATTTTCTCATTTTCATATTATAAGCATATTTTCTCTTATAAGACTTGTTTCTTGGATTACCTGACGACATGTCAAAATTCCGTAGGACAGCTGCAGTCAAATCAAATGTTCAGCAAACTTTGTCAAAATGAGCCAAAATGGCGATGGTTAACAAAAACAAAAGTCTCTGGCAAACTCCATCTTTTCAGTGATCTGAGACCCTCCCCAAGTGCCTGGTGATCTTGGCTTTAAGCGGGTTCATCCGAGGTCCACGCGTGAACACTTTCTAGTTGTTATGAGCATGCAAGTCGTTCAAACCATAGTTCCCATATGACGTGAATGCAGCATTAGATCCTGTTTTTGAAATGCACCCTTTGACCCCACGGTTCACCCACCCCTCTGTGGTTCCAGCTGAGCCAGAGGCCCACGGTGGAGGAGCTTCGACAGGCTAAGATCTTGCTCAGCTTCAGCGACTACGTGGAGGTGTCCAACGCCCAGGACTATGACCGGAGGGCGGACAAGCCCTGGACCCGCCTCACGGCTGCCGACAAGGTAACTTTAAGGGCTGTGGCCTGACTGGCCATATTTGGATGATGCAAGTAGTCGGGAAAGCGAGCTTTGTAGCCCAACAACAATGATTGGTTGCGCACAATAAAAAATTGACAGTGAATTTATCGCTGATAAACCCCACCACATGTAAGGAAATGGCACGGATTGAGTAGAATCCGCAATTACTAGACCAATGAGGGAATAGCTCGGAGCGAAGGTTTAAGCGTGATGTATTCCACTATTGCTGTGGGAAAAGGTAAATGTTATTTAGAAATATTATTATTTTATTTACTCGTGTATCTGACTCCATTTATAATTATAATTTAGAATTTGGGTTAAACTTGCGTGGAGCTCGGAGTGGTTACACAACTCGCCCTTAGGTACCACCATTACTTCAATATATGCTTGCCGCAATCAGCATTATTGCTGAAGCTCAGTTCGGTGGAGAACGCAGAGGTTGGAGGTCTAGCCAACACAATACATGCATTATATTTATCATGGATAGTTGCGAGCCCAGGTCTGAGTGCATTTAAAGGGCTCCTTAAGGCGAATTTGACAAGAACCGGCGTAAAACGCCCATGGGTTCTCTTCACATCAAATCACAAGAACCATGCACTACCAACCCTGTTTTGCGGGCAGAACTTGACTGCCTTTCCCAACTTGAGAACGCCACTTTCTGTACCAGACCGCTGATCAGTCGGTCCTTGGTCAGAATTGTCCCCCTGAGTCTTCAGTCGTAATTTAGGCTGAAAAGGGTATAAGATGGATGAGTCATGGAGTCCACGCAAGTTAAATATAAAAAGAATTGAATAACAGGCAGGGAGGTCATTAGCTTAGAATTAGCCCTGAGTGAGATGCAGGAGTTCCGACTGAGACTCAAGCATACACACCACAGTGCTTGGAACGCTGCAGCTCAGATCATGCAGGCAATTGAAGCTGGAAAAAGGGATTAAAAGAAAGATGCAGTTGATGTGAAACATGGTAATTTATTAATGACAAATAATCACTGGTTAAAACTGTGAGAAAACACGAACACATTCAATGCCTATAGCTAAACACAGGATAACATGCTGCTAAAACAAATAAACATGAACAAGTTCACTAACAAAGTATATAACCAAGTGATTCTGTACGGTGTGACTATGGTACCAGGAGAACTGTTAAGCAGTTTCTCCTCGAATATCCCTTTGGGTTGTCCTTAAATGCAGTACAGCGCAGGCCTTCCACACTGCACAAGTCCCTTTGTTTGTCCAAATAAGGTCTGGCAGGAAGAGAAGTTTCACCACCCAGGGACCCCCCTCCAGGGAGAGAAACAGAGTCTACCCCTCCCAATCTAGTGATAGTAATAAGACTCTTTGAACGACGGCGCGTGATCTTATGATCTTCTCTATCATACCTAGATATCAGGTGAGGTCCCGGTGATGGCCACTCTAGGTTCCAGATACTTATATGGACAAGCGCATCCCTGATAACCTATACAATCCTCCTTCCACATTCTTTATTTCTCCCCCTCCTATACTTTCACATACCACACACTTCAATTAGTATTATCCAGGTTCACCACATTTATCATATTATCCACAATTACTTTATACTTCCACAATTACTAATTTACATGCACATACATATGATGCAAGATACATATACAGCTTAGTTTATAATATTAAGGTGCAGTAGTCATGAGAATTCCCTCCTGATAAACTATTTTACATGCAATTCCTGTTACTACTACATAAGACATAATGTAACAATATAAGGATCACATGCGCAATGTTTGTAGGTTTTTACATGGTTATTACAATTCTTAACAGATGTTTTAGAGTCTTGATACAAAAGAGAATTCAGTAGTGTAATGACAGGGGTGCCTAAATGAGGGCACTGTGGTATTGTCCAATGTCTTTCCCATAGGATGTGCCCAGGTGTTGGGTTATTGGAAACCACAGAGAACTTGAGGACATTCCTTTCCCAGGATTCGGCTAGGGTCTGGATGCCGTAAATGCTCTTTTATGATACATTTACAATCATGGCAAACAGTTCCATTTGCCCTTATCTCCATCTTTAGCAGATGGGGACATTCTTGGGAGCAACCAGCTGGATCCCAAAGGAAGTCAGAGTAACCCATTATTTTATTACAAGGCCCTCTGGTCCTTCGAAGTCAATGATACTCTCCAGTTCCCAAATGGCAGGGTTTCCTGAGAGCCACTGACTCCCCCCCCTACAATTGTAATCAGTCAATTGACAACAGTCGCGATACAGAAGCAGGGTCACAAGATGTCAAAGGATACCACGGTACGAACATGACATTGAAAAACTGCACTTACATTGAATGAGGAGCCAGCTGTAATGACTAAGTAACACGGCGCATGCGGTAACAGAGAAGGCACATTTATAACTCCTGTCTTCAAGGGCAAATAACGCTTAATCTCAGGAAAAACTAGCGAGCGGGTCTCGCGTCTCATCCAGTCTTCCGGGAGAAGGTAAGAAGCTGACTGCATTGATATCTGAAGCTTCTGAAGCTTTCAGGACTCAGTGTCTTATTTCTGTTCACAGTGGGGGGGGTTTGGTATGAAAACGGGGACCGTTTTATCTTATTTTTAGTACCGTTTCTCAAGCTTCTCCTGTGTGATTTTTGCCCTTTCGCCGCGGCTGTACGAACGGCCCTCGAGCACCCGCGGCAGCGGACGCTGCTTGGGCGCGTGACGTACGCGTCTGCAGTGTTCCGGAACGCTCCGCGTTGCGGCGCCCGCCTGGTGGAGCAGCTGGGCCGACGTTACCCCCTAGCCGTTATGTAACTGGGGACGAGAGATGGCACAGATCCAGAGAACTATCTGGAATAGCAACCATCTGTTCTTTCATCTATTGAGATGACGGCCCGTCTGTGAAGCCTGCGGATTAAACTTCTCATAACGGCGATTATTTTATGTCAGTTTTTACCTTTTGTTTTGCATTGGGAGAGAAGGGGGCGGGGGGTGGATAAGGAGTGGGACCTACCCCTGATTCATCCTAAAACCCTGAGGTATTGGTTTGCTGTGCGGTGTCTGGCATAGAGACCGTACAAAAGCCGCAGTTAGCCCTCAAGCAGGCCTTGGCTTTGACTTGCGAGATTTGACCATTAACAATTGCCCAAACTGTCAAATGATTTCTCTGGCACAGCAACGGTCGAAGAAAGATAACGGTTTGCCAGATGTTCACCTACTTCTTTGACGGCAGGGGCAGCGGAATGGACAGCGGAACGGACATCCTTGCCAGCCAATCAGAGTGCAGCACTGCCTGCAGCCCCCCACCACATTAATTGTACCACTCACTCCATGGCCTATTTATAGAGCCATACCTGGGGTGTTTGCTGTAAGTGGGTTAAGAAGAACACACAGTACAGGAGGTGCTGCGACCAACCCCTAACGAGCGATCCATGACCTGTCTATCACTCGGTAAACCACTCTGGTAAACCAGTAAAAGACGGTGAAGGCTCGCCACCTGGCAGATTCGGAGGGAACTCAAGATCAGTTCTAGAACATTGACTTAGAATTTTGAGGAAAAAAAACATTCCCAAGGAGAAAAAAAAAAAGGGTTAAACTATGCAGTAAGGGATTGAAATCTTTTCATCTTTTAATTGAGGTTGTTATATCAGCATTCCGGTGTCTATGTGAACAAGGAAAGCATTTGCATTTAAGGATAGCAGAGTAATCACGCCACTAATTTATGTATTTTAATCCCAGCAGGGAAGATCTTTCCTGGTGGACTGGGCAGCAGTGGGCAAATGTGCCGTGGGCTCCTGATAGCCGCTTTAGAAGGAGGCGAGACGCATGTGACTCGTCTTTCTCTCAAACCGTTTTTTTTTCCCAGGCCGCCATACGGAAGGAACTGAATGAATTCAAAAGCACCGAAATGGAGGTTCACGAGTCCAGTCGCCACCTAACCAGGTAGAGTGACGGAAAGACCTAGAGAGATTATTACTCCCATCTTTACTCATGTATGTTGTGTTGGATGCATCTTAAATCGCTCCCAAATCTTTTGCAATGACTTGCAATTTAAAGGTCTTAAATCAGAAGAACTGAGGCATGAAAACAGGTAGCTGGTACTGAAACCTAATTCTAAGACCCTAATGAACCCAAACTGTCACTGTCGTTAGGCCGGCACTGATAAACGGCCACTTATCGGCAGAACTCAAATTATGATGCAAACGACAAAAACGCCTGGAATGTTGATAGTTATCTCCAGCCTGCCTCTCCACCCCAGAACCGGAGCTTCAGATAACCTGTCCTGAACTCATCAGTTGGGCTGAATATTTATTTTATCGTGTTCGTCCCTTTGAACCTGCACCCTGAGCTGACCAGAGGAGACACGCCCCCCTCTCTTGGGTCTGGTTGGGCTGTCCTTGTTGGGTCTGGTCGGGTTCTCCTCGTTGGGTCTGGTTCCTCCTTTGGGTAACCTTTTCTCTTTCTTTCTCTTCCAGGTTTCACAGACCCTAGAGCACCACTGTAAGAACAATGCCACATGGGATTTATGTTATTTTCAAATTTTTTTATAACACAAAGACCCTCAAGTGCTGTACGGGGAACAGTGGCCGTGTCTACAACAAGGCCGTGCGTCTTCCTAGTTGCCTTTCGACGCCCTGTAACCAACCGATGCCA
The DNA here is from genome assembly GCA_022702515.1 of Ilyophis sp. 1 JC-2022. NCBI lineage: Eukaryota > Metazoa > Chordata > Actinopteri > Anguilliformes > Synaphobranchidae > Ilyophis > Ilyophis sp. 1 JC-2022. The sequence goes on from CM040395.1 coordinate 12,323,601, forward strand.
CCTGGGCGGACTTGGAAAGGTCTGACGAGGTGGCCCCGCCCCGCCCTGTCCCATCCCGACACCTCCCCTGCTGGCGCTAAAGGAGGGGGAGGGGGATAAGATGGGCGCGCTCATTTACGGACCCCCCCGGTTTGGCCGGGAGGAGACCGGGGAGGGCGTGACATCGCCACTCGTCGCCGCTCCGTGAGAGCGGGCAGGTTGATGGCCTCCGGGAGGGCTCGGCTTAAATTGAGTGAAAACTCCACCCAGCCGCTGAGTCGCTCACTAACCGGGAGCCCCTGATCGAGCGCGCTCAGTGATCCTCCACATCTTCCAGGCCTCCTCCCTCAGCCCTGCGTAGGAGCCTCCCCCCAGTATTGAGCTACTCTGTTCCTTATCCTTGTAAGCAGAATTGGAGTAGGCTGGGGGGGGGATTGGATGTGGAGGGCGGAGTGGCACTGTAATTGGTGCACCCTGGCCTGCTTGGGACACTTTCTGGATCACTTTGACACCTTGCGGGGTTGTTTTCGGACCACTTGTGGGAAGAACATGTTCTCCAGGAGGCCAAGATGTCACTGGTAGATCCTGTGCAATATTCCTCCAGCCTCTCTCCCTACATGGAACAGCGTCCCCTAGGCCCACCGCTACGTCCTGCACTTATACATTACAGAGGTGGGACAGCTGGTCTCCTTAACTGGCAATACTGACCCCCCTACAGCTAACCATGAATAGAGTGAGTAGCACTGTTGATTCTGTGGAGGGAATCGGAATACTCGCCATTATAAACATTGTGTTCATGTATGTTATAAAAGTAGTGGGAGATTTACCTGTTACATATAAGATTTAAGTGTAAATCTCATTTGAGAAGATTTTTTTTTAAATGTACTTTTAATTATTATTATTATGAATCCATGGCACTTAATTTATTTAGAGCTGCTCTTAACGGCTTTTTTATTTTTTATTTTTTTTTAACTTAAAGGCATCTCTCTGACCGTATAGTGTGTGTGTTCCAGTGCCACAGTCCAGGGATTTTGTTTTTAATTATTTAATTTGTTTTTACTTCCCGTCTGTCTGGACGAAAATGTATATTGAAAATTATGGTTAAATGAAATCCTCCCCCAAAATTTAAGGAATGTCACTTAACCCCCTTTCAGATGTACCGCCGATGCTACGAATCATGAGTTCTTGTCCCTTTCATACATTTTCCGCCTCCATTTTAGAACACATTTTACAGTGTATGTAACTTTGCAGCACATTCAAAATTGGTCCATCACATCTATGTATGAAAGGGGGTAATAACTTGATACGTGTCATCATTTGTAATATACGGTATGTTTTTTGATTCTTAAAAATAGACATTTTTTAAAAAGAAATTTTGCTTTCCATTGTGGCTTGTCTTTAATGGGAGCCATTGTTCTGGGAACACCTCACGCACACATAAATTAACCCTAAGATTGTGTTCGGTCGTACGGCTCTGACAGAGCAATACAGTAATGCCAATATGGTATATACTCAATGTGGATAGGCCACTGTCACTGAAAGTAGACATTCTTCTATACGTTCTTACCTAATACACTGTTTTTATTTGCTTGCATTTTGAATTCGGTACGTCTGGATGCCTGAAATACAGATTTTTAGGTTGTTGCCACACCAAAATTGGTTTTTAAAAAGACCTGCACACTTATTAATTTTTTTGTATTTTTCCCCACTACTGGGAAGAACCACGCTTGCGTTTTAAAGCAAGTTCGTCGAGGCCACCTCAATTTGCTTTCTTTTAAAGAATCAACACAAAAGCATGTTTAATCTTACACATTCTTCATTTAAGATTTAATTGACAAAACACTATTTCTCAGCGCAGTGAAGTAAACGTTATTTAATGGCTACTGTCTGTGCTAAGTACTAAAATTTAAAAGATATATATATATTTAAAATATATACTATCTGGTTAAAGCTGGAAAATAACTTTAACCACAGGTTGATTGTGGACTATCACAGGTTTACATAACCCATGTGTAACATGTTCTCTCATGTGCAGAATGGCCTGAAATCACATGACAGGGATATAGTTAAATTGTGATTGGTACAATGGATATTTGGGCCTATTGCTCAGGGTTTTTTATTTTATTTTTATTTATTATTTTTGTCTTTTTTCAGTCTCCAAGGACACCTCCCTTGTTAATATGAACAGTGCTATTTGTCCTTGATTTCCAATGACTAATTCAGCTGATTTCTACTTTAGTTCTTTTTAATTTCTTATTTTTTTGCAACCGCCAAATTCAAGTTTTGTAAAACTTTATATTTCTTAACTTTTAAAATCTTTCATGTTTGCTTTCGAATACAATTTGCATGACCTTTCCCCGAGGTTACCTGTGAAGTGGGACTGACACGGGCCGTAATCAGGGCTTTTTTTTCTCATTTTCAGGCTTTCATCATATCTAATTAAATGGGGATCTAAGGAACCAGAATCTGTAGCTAATTGGGGTGTCATTGGGGAGTTTATTCTTGAACTCGCATCGTTCTGTTTCCGACCGTGTGACCTAACGTTTGTTCCATTTCAGTGAATGAGAGGTGCACTGTGCTTGAGAGGGAGATCGATCCGGCAAAAGCTAAATGTTTTTTTTATGCTTCCCGCTGAGCTTAAATTTTAGCTTGGTAACATTAATCCAAAGTAGAAAGATAAATGGTAAGTGTCTAATGATTAGGTTCTGGAATGATGTAGAGAAGTTTGCGTAGCGTTTGCGTAGCGTTTGCGTCTTGCTTGAATGGCGGTTTCACTGACACGAATGATGGAGTGCAGAAACAATATTTTGATTGATAAAAGAATGTGTATTCAGCAATAAATTATGTTTTTATTTATTTTTTGCTTGTACTAGGAGGGTGGGTGAAAGAACTGGATTTTTATTTATTTTTCCTCCCTCAGAGTGGTAGGAACAGGGTTCAGTGATTTCAACTATTTTTCACTTAAATGTTGCTACATCACAGACTATAACGAGCAAATTGTTAGAGCAAAAATTTTGAAACTGGTGAAAAGGCCTTTTTAAGGTTTATTTTTTTCTGTAATAGTTCTGCGATACTGAAGAGTGAAGTAGCACAGACAGATGAGAGCATTATTTTACTTCGAACGTCTAAAGGGAGACATTTAGATGCATTAAATCATCATTCTTTCCAGAAGTGAAGGGAGGGAACATTTTTAATGGTCCCAACTCGCATCAAAAACTGAAGGAAGACTCCATTGCTATCAATTAAACTTTCCATCGACTGGTGGAATTTTGTGAGTCTGAATGTTTCGGCCTCAATCTCACAACTTTAGATCTTTCCTTGGTGACCCCTGGACAACAGCACTGATGTGTTGTTTTTTTTTTTTCCCCCCATCACACTACCATTGGCCAGCAGCAGGGGGCGCAAGGGAGCTCGGCATCCCTCCTGAAACGGGGTCACAACTGCCATGATCCCAGCCAGCGTCCTGTTTACTGGATTGACCAGTACTTGTTTACAAGGATTAAGTGTTGCCCAACTATCAAAGTGGATACTTTTGGAAAATTTGTCAAAATATATAAATAATATATTACAAAATATATGTATTCTTGTTTCTTTGTAGCCTATGTGATGCGTATATTCTTTTACAAACCATTGTGATGATGCGTAAAATGACAAGCGAGAAATATTTCTGAAAAGTAGCAATTGCATGTATTTTGTAATGTAGGCAGTGTATTTTGAATAATGTTGACTTTGTTAACTGCAATTTTATAAGGGCAAATTTCTTCTGTTAAATGTTTGAGATTCTGTAAATTGGTTATGTAGGACGACATGAAAATTCCAATCAGTTTATACATTGGTAAGCTTGTGCAATGATATCCAAAGGTTTCAAATAAACTTGTTCTGGAACAATGAATACAATATCCATGTGAATAAGAGTATCATCTAGTAGTGGGGCAAAATAATGGATTGGGTAAATTCCCAGCACAGTATTTTTGGTACGGTTTAAATTAATTCTAAATATTGTGTGGTTAATTTGCAATAACCAGGCATTGGTTCTGGAATTGGGAAGGTAAACTTCACTTTAGGTTTAGGTACTACCCATTTATAACATAGAAAATGGTCAGTACGTGTTATTACAATAACGGCTTTGCTGTTTAAAAACCTAAGAACTTTTAGACGCTCCTGAAATTATGTACTGGAACCTTTTAGGTTTGAGTAAATCTGTGGGATCCATCGGCTGTTCCCCATCTGAGGTTTGAACTTGCATCTCCATTTACGTGTTCCGTTCCTTTTTATGCCACACTGTCTCCTGTATACCTCAGTTAACTGTGTAATTTATAGCGCTTCTATGAACATTCATTGTGTTTATCAGTTTAAAATAATGTAAAGATGATTTCACCAGTTTAAAAAAAATAATAATACATTTTATTTATTATTTATCCTTTTCTTGAAATGGAATTCATGCAATTGGCCCAGTAGAATGCCCTGTGAGCTTTGAGTTTGTTCCCATAAAATTTGTGCCTGTGGCTCACCAGTTGGAGCACAAATGCAGCCGTAACCAAACCCGATTTTGGGCTGGGGTTAAAACCGTGCTTTCGCCGTCTCTTCCCAAAAGTGCAGTTTTAACTTCCGTCTCTGTGCGTTCTGAAGTCCGTTCCCATGGAAATTTCTCTGTATGGTGTACCCTGTGTGTCGCTGCAGGAGTGAATGCTGTGGCTGACTCGCTGTACTCTTCCACAATTATTCATTTTAACGTGTGAAATATGTAAATAACACAAATTAACTGGTACTGCCAAACACTGGAGTTCCACTTTTTTTTTTTTTTTTTTTTTTGTACAGACTGAAACTGCATGTAACCTTTGAACTTATCTTCTGTTTGTCTTGGTGTATGCAGTTTCTTATAAAGAAACCAAATTAAAACATTTTTTTTCCAAATCTCGGGAGCCTACGCACATCTGTTAAGAATGTCCCGTTTCACCTCCAAACCGACAAATACATGCAGATCCCAAAATCCATCTCCAAACCACGGTGTTGGCAGTAACTACACTGTTATTAACCAAACTACATCACATGCTGTCATTTCCTGCTGTTGGGATGATTCAAATATAATTAACTGAAAAAAAGTACATTACTGTGGTGAAGTAGAAAATGCAGAAATGGGGGTCTATAAATGAGTAGCGGTTATTATGTTTGAACGCGCATAAAGGTTTTGAAGTGATGTAAGAATTCTCTGTATGAACTGGGTACGAAATGGCAGTGTTATAAAACGGCCCGTTTCAATAGTCCATTCTGAGAAAAGACTACTGTGCTTTTCGTTTGGACAGAAGGCCCAGGGCTCATGTTCTAACATAGTGGCTGGATTCAGGTTTTTCTTTTTTACATTTTTTATTTCTACTTTATGTCCTGGCCATGAAATTACACAGAATTGTAATGTGATGCTATTTTTAGGGATAGATTTATCAAGGCTCTGTGGGGGGTAAAGGGCTGGAAAGAAATTGCTGCAGCACAAAAAAAGAACTATATTTACACAGCTGCCGACGGCAATAGAGGCCGTTTCATTTTCAACTGATTGCAGTTAAGCTTTTTCTCAGGGTGATTTTTGGAGTCATGCATATGCAAACGAGGCGAGTGTTTCAATAAAAGACAAGGCAAAGGGTCTGGAGAGGCCTTATGTAAACCAATAACAAGGGCCGCTCTGGTCACCGCTGAGGTGGGTGTGGCACTGTGCCGCTATGCGCGGGTAATCAGTGATGGGATGAGTTCCCCGCTACAAACAGGACGGCGGAGTCCTTTTCCGTCTTCTGCCCACGGACTGAAAACGCACCCGTTTAACGTGCACCTTGGATCACCGGATGCCGAATGTTTGGCATGGGTTTACTAAGCCGTAACTATGCCAGCTCTAGAATGACACTCCCCTAACTAAACTGCTTCCTAATAATATTACACTATCTGTCTCTCGGAAATGTGAGCATCTCCACTAAACATTTGCTGTCCGGCCTCTGATAACCTCTGAGTTTTAAAGTCTACAGAATCAAAGATGTAGTTCAATAGATAAACGTGTGTGTGTGTGTGTGTGTGTGTGAGAGAGAGAGAAAGAGAATGTCAGGGAAAGAGAGAGGGGGAGGGAGAGTTTTTAAAACATTTATTTTGAGTATCAAGGGCAGTTTGTCCATTTCTATTTGCCTCTAGCTAGCCCATGGGGAGACGGTTTCAGAAATCTCCCTGCTGCTGGCCCTTCAGGCAAATCTGGGTTGTCATGGTTGAAGGACGGCCCTGAAGCCAAACGGCAGTTCAGTCCTCGTCACAGACTGACTGGTTTTGCATTTTTGGCGTTGGGAACACAGTTTCCTCCGATTCAACCTCTTATGCCGCCTTTTCCACCTCATATTCCAGGTCACACACTACACAGCTGATTATACATACGTGATTTGGGTTGCGTAACAGTGCGCAGCCTAACAGCCCAGGCGCCCGTGGGTGTTGTAACATGATTTATACACTACATCTCCCCCCTCCCCTTCCCAAGCAAGCTACATATATTTTTTCTCTATGTAGAAATTAACAAGGGTGTACTTATATGACATAAAGATACATTGCAGCAAAAACAAACAAAAAAAAAGAAGAAAATTTCACGTCAATATAGTGCATGCCAATCTCCGTGCCAATTCCCACTAGGCTCCTGTCCAACTGAACATTTACAAGATAAAGTGGAGCATGAAGGCTTCTGTCTGCTGGGTCTATAAAGACAACCTAATTGCAGTCAGTGCTCTGTTCAACTGCAGTAGACATTTTCCACCGATAGAGAGCGCTGAAACTACGTGTTTTTCCAGATCCAATTCGCTATATAAGTTGGTTTAAATGAAAAGGCACAAACCGACCTTGTTCATAAGAGAACTTAATATGTGGGAGCAGATAGATTGTGGCTTATATGATTAACTGATCAGGGAATAGAAAAAATGGAACATAATTTTATTCAGAACCAGAAATAACATTTTAGAAATGTTTTTTTTTTTTATGAAACAGTTTGATATTTATTATTGGGCTGGCTACATCGTTTATATAATGTGTATGACTGCGATTTACAAGATAAAAAACTCAATCAAATCGGCCTATTCGTCACACAGTCACACATTGCAATGTTGGGTCATGTCCACTAGAGGGAGGACAATACCTTATGAAGGGGGAGTACCCTAAATAAGCGGACCCACAAGAGCAGCGGTGAGCATGAGTAATATAAAATGGCAGCTAAATAAGGTCCATAATAATAAAATAGCATTTTTGCCACCGTTTTGATAACTGGAACGAGAAAAAATCGTAAAATATTTTTTCAAAAATGTTCATTACTCCGTAAATGGACGGTTTCTGAACATTCAAACTCAGAAGTAGCTTAAGTACGTTGCCTATGTAGATCGCGTACAGTATCAAGTTATGTAATAACTTGTGCAGAATCAAGTTGTGCGTAGCCTACAGTAGGCCTATGCTGAGAAACTCGTTTCATAATAGGGGTTGAGGATTTTTCCGCGGCATCAGCCAATGAGCTGACAGCTGCTTCATGGGAAGTGAAGTTTTTATTGTTTGGCCGTTCGCATCATGGACATGGACGCTCGCAAAATATGAATACATTTCCCAGCAGACATAAATGCAAATTATTTACGCCCCCTAACGTCATCTTATGAATATACAAAGTTGTTTCGTTTGCGTAAGAGGTCGGCCGACGCTTATTAAATATTCTGACATATAATTTTATAGTAAATGAGACGCTGTCACGTCTCCACCCGCCCTCCTTTTTTTTTTTTCGTCGCTTTGAGTTTCTCCTTGCAGATAGTCTCCATTATGGTGATGTCGATGGCAACGAAGTGGCACCGACCAGAGCGAGGAAGGAAACAACTGGATGTAGAATGGTGTAGTTAGCTAGCTAAGCTGTACCTAGCTCCGAGCGAGAGGGTGCATGTTTGACGTTCCCTTATTTTTGTACTCCACATAGCTAAAGGCACACATTATATGTTATATTTTTTTACTTGCGGAAGATGGAAAGCGCGCGGGCAATGGACCCGAAAGACAGGCTGGCAGTGGACGTTTCGGCGGCGGTTAGGACAGGGGTGCCTAGCTCGAAAATAAACACGATCAGCAATAGCAGTAAGTTTATGAAGCACAGTGGACTGTCCACCGCTTCGGGGAAGAAGGTGGACGATGGCGGAGGCGGTGGAGAATCAAGACCGGAGAGCGAACTACGAAGAGCTGCCGCTCACGTTGCGACATTACCTGGGAATCAACAGGATCTGGCTCCCACGGAAAACGGCATTAAGACGACAGCAAAAGCATCTGCCTACGGTCGGACTTTATCTGGCAACTCAAACTCGCTGCTGTCCAGAAGAAAGCGGCTGAAAAGGAATCTCTCCGCCGCAGCTGTAGCCACTGTCCCGTCGGTGGTCGCTTCCGGGGCTAAAATGAGCTCCTCTTCTTCGTCCACATCTCTGAGCACACGGAGCCTGGATAGGAAGATGCTTCTGAGGCATCGGCAAGTTACCCAGCTGCAGCCGCCCGATCGGGAGTGGGTTCGGTCTGATTTGCAGCGGGGATGCGTGCAAGTCCACGACAGACTTAAGCCTTCGTACCTCCGGCTAGTTCTGTGTACGCATGAGACCACCGCCGGGGACATTGCGCGACGACTGAGGCAACTTGGCAGCAAAACGGGGACTGTTGTGAGAGTAGTCGGCAAAGGCAACAGCTCGACTGACTTTGACGGCAATCGCAATGGTGGCAGGTACGCATTCAGTAATGGCCAGCACAGGCAGATTGAGAATGTCACATCCAAGTCCGAACATTTGAATCCCCAGAAACACGCAGACCGCCCGGAAGCCTTATCGGTCCGGCCAGCGGACAGTCTAAGATTACTACTCCTGGAAAGCCAGAACAGCCACGAGCAACAATTGGATGCAAATACGCCGGACTCGCAATCAGAAGGTAGCATTTTGCACAGCACGTCCTCGGACACAAACGCAAAGCTCAATGAGGGTGACCTGAATGGCGACGAGTCGTCTTATAATCACAACGGGACGGACAGCTGTGGGCTGAATTCTGGTTCGGATGCAGAGAGCAGCGCGTTTGACGATTTGAGCTCAGGGGCCCGGCTCCATGATCACCGGGATTCACTGAGCGACGACATGGTTTTGGGCACAGACGCCTCCATACTAAGTCCGGCGTTTGACAGCGCCGCCGAGGGACTCGACACTTTCGGCAGTTCCTCGGACGAACTGGAGCTTGACTGTCCGTCAGTCACCAACTCTAACGACAACAGACTGTGTGACAACCACGTTTCAAGCGACGTGACAGGTGGAAGTCAATCTGGTACGAGAACAGACCCACATAGCCCCGGAAAGGTGGCATTTAGCACCAATTCTTTATCGCGACCTTGTCTGACAGGTAATTCAGCGGTCAGACACGACCCTGCAAGCACTGACACTTTGAAAACTGGACCGGCGCTCGATAGTGGTTTAATCCCGACCCTCTATGTTCAACTGCACGGCGAAGCAGCAAGGCGCCTCGAGGAAAGCGAAAAGCCCCTCCAAGTGCAAAATGACTTTCTCTTCAAACTGGGGTTTAAGAACCCGTGGAGGGTGCAGGAGGAGGGGATGGAGACGGAGATCGGCTCCCTCATCCGTTTTTATGCAGGTAAGCGTCTCATACTTGTGCAGTCTGGATTTACGGTGACCGTGAGAGAAAAAAAAGTTATGATTTGTGGAGTAGCCTAGTTTTTGTTTTCCTGGTTAGGGGTAGTAGTGTTTTTGTTTGTTTTACTTTAGACTATCGCGTTCTCTTGGGTGCAGCATTGTGGTTTCCCCTAGTATGTCACATGCGGTGTCACTTTAGCCAGTGAAAGTTAGCAGTCTCAAATCTCGTTGGTGAAAACTATGTGATCAGGCTGTTGAGGAGACTAGCATTTTCATATATTTGCACGAATGTATTCACACAAAACGTACCCCACCCCCTCCTGTTGCAGTCAAATTGACATATTTCAAAGTGCCTTTGAGGATTCGCGTGTCATTCTGTGACGAGTGAAGGCCTGAAAAGTGATGTCTGTTGGAATTTCCGGTCGCCCCTGCTTCAGACGCGGCCGAAGGCATTGCGTAACATACACTCACTAATCCTATTTGATTTACAGCCACTGATCAGCTTCACAGGCGTTTTAACAAAACAGGATATTGACATGTCAGGATTGCACACTGTACATTAGGGTCCTAATTAATGTGCTGTTAATTACTGCAGAAGTATTAGAACTTAGCAACTGTGGTTAATGAGGAGCAATGGGACAGCATTTTCTGCTCTGATTAGTGGAAAGTAGTGGGAACTTGTAATTATTGTTGCGAAAAAAAACAGTTGTATCAAATTAAGTTAGCTTTTTTTTTTTGAAATAGGCCAGTGCCACTCCACTATAGAGAGAGTATTCTGAACTTAAAATTTAGTTTGACATTCCAGTAGGCAGTAGAATTAGAATTTTAATTAGGGAGAAATCCTGTACTAAGACGCAGAGCTCTGATTGGTAGAAGTCACATAGCAGTGACAGTCCAGTGAAAGGCAGTGGCGTGACAGCGCCTTCCCTCTCCCCACCCCTATAGAGATGGTGCCCTTATGCCTGTGCCAGCTGGCACAGTGGCCTGGCACGGAGACAATGCCCGTCAGTAGCCCGGCCAACACTAAACTGTCCCGTTCTCTCCGCTGCTCAGAACCTGTCACTCATTAGCTCCGGGTCCGCACGTGCCCGGGCCAAAACGGGACACTCTGCATCTCGAAATATCTAACCGCTTCGGTTTAAACAGTGTCCCATGGAGGTATCCCAAGGAGAGCATCTCTCCCACTCTGCTGCTGAATGTGCCAGCCTTCTTTAACGTCGACCTTTAGCTCCCAGGGGTACTCGCTCCTTGCCCTCGTGTCTGAAGTCCAATGCGTTTGTCTTTTTTTTTAAACTTTTTTTTTTACCGCTAACTGTAATGTAAATATTTAATCTCTCGGTGGTTCAGCCGCGATTCCCAGAAGGTCAGTGATGAGAAGAACCAGTGGGATTGTGGGAATTCTGTGAACGGGAGTTCCTGGCTGCTTGTGAAAGCTCTGATGTAGCGTATAGCGTCCACCCTCTCTTGCTTCCTCTGTGTAATTGACGAGCTGAGGTACCTGCCACATTCCTTTCACCTGTCCATAGATCAGATGAAGGAAGAAAGGAAGGAAGGAAGGAAACGGACATTGTTAAAGGAGTTTAGGAATGCAGGCCGTCGGACGCAGCTATCCGTGATGGATGTGGCCCTTTTTTTTTCCGACTTTCCCATCGTTGTCACGGGAACAGGAGGGCCGAAATCAGGGCCAGAGCAGAGGAGAGTGCCTAGTTTGCAATTTGAGTTCCGTAACTTCCGTGGAGCTTTCTGGCACAGAGCGGTCTTACCGTCTCCCATACCAACGGTGTGAGAGTCCTTTCATAATCCCGCTGGGAGCAGGAAGTGCTCCCGTTCACTTGGGAAAAGCGAGACGTGGGGGGAAGCTGTTCTGACAGGAACTGCCAGTTGGCAAAGAACTTCAAACTCAAAGGTGAGAGCAAACAAGAGGGTGGACAATCGGAACGGCTGACTTGATCTGATTTGTCTTTTTTGTGTGTGTGTGTGTGTGTGTGTGTGTGTGCGCATGCGCATGCACGCGTGTGTGGCTTCCCTCTTGACGACTCTGTTTTGTATGGAGCAGAGCTATGAACTTTTCTGTAGCAAGGTTCCATAAACAAAATGCAATTCTCTCTTTCAAAAAGCAAATTGTACAGAGAAGTCAATCTTTTGGTGTATCTGATCGAGATTCTATACATTTTTGGGGAGCGCGGGGAAATTTTTGTGTGCTTGTGTATATCCACAAAGCTCCATCTCAGTGTATTATTTTTGGGGGGTCGATAAATAAGGACATGATCGGGGGGACCGTGTGGCACGGTTCGTAAGGCGGTCAACTCTACACCCATATGCAAATCCCCCGTACGCCAGGGATGGATTCTCACCACGTTAGGTGCTGTGACCTCTATCTGTAACCCTTTCTGCTTTCTGTCTCTTTCAATAAAGTGTAAAAATGAATAACAAGGGTCGACTGTCTGCCCTCCTGTTTAATTTATAAATAAATAAGGACATGGCTAGTGTAGTGTTCCTCTCAAGTCAAGTGTTCCTGAATCAAGTCATTTCTGGGGCCCGTATTCATGAAGCGTATCCGGGTTAGAGTGCTGATCTAGGATCAGTTTTCCCTCATCCATATCCCAGCCTAGTCGATTATGAGCTTAAAAGGCTAAACTGATCCCAGATCGGCGCTCCCACTCTGAGATATTTTATGACACGGCCCCCGGTCACTGCTGTCAGGAAGCGGAATCCCAGGAATTCCTCCGGGCTCCTCTGGAATGTCACACATGCCCCGGGCCGGCGCGTGTTTTGGCTGGGCCGTCACCGAGAGCTTCCTTTAGATACGGGACGCCCGCGGGACAGCCCCGCTGTCTGGCAGGAGCAGGAGGACAGCTGACCACACCGAAAAGCATTCACACTGGGGGAACCCTCCTGCGTCAGGCCCCAATGTTTAACAGGAGGGCCCAGGCTGTCTTTATGTAGCTCTGTAGTTCTCCTTTATGGACAAAAACAGGGCGAGCTTTCACTCTCTAACATCTATTCTCACTTTTTCTGCTTGCTCAGCCGTGAGTTACAGTTTAAGCCTCTGCTGCTTGTATCATGTTTTTGTTCCTGCGCACCAGCAGGAACTCCACAGTCATTCAAATCTGCCAAACATTGTGTAAGGAAATTTGACCGAAAATAAACCATATCCTTGTTTACTCCTATTGTCGGCGGTGCAATGCTCCGTAGCAGATATATCGACAGCCCCCTCTCCAAGGTGTCGGGAGGTCTCAAGAGTGCATTTTCGAGACCGTCATTCCTCCGTAAGGTTGCACGCGTCAGCAGTCTTGGCCTATTTTTAAAAATGTTTTTTTTGCAACACGGGCTATCTCCTGAAAAGTAAGGGACAGCTGAGTGAATAT